>QNQO01003388.1:0-61704 GCA_003290165.1 Berberis thunbergii | reverse complement strand
GGCTTTGTACATGGGCAAGAAAAATTATAAGCTTTGCAATTAATCGCAATAGTACTTGTTGGTTTATCTCATGCATGTTAGTTATGGAGAATCTTTATTTTCAGTATTTATTTTTTTTTGGAGGTGAGTTGGATTTTTAAGGATTCCATAACCTATCAATTGGGTGACCTATAAGTCAACACCCATTAAAAAGTAACCATGCCGCAGGTGGGATTCGAAGTTAGGACGTGGGAGACAAACCTACAAGCCCTAACTACTAGGCTATTAACACCAATGGCTAGTACATTCCATAACACCGATTGAAAACTGTTTGGCATAGAATTGAATTCTCAGAAAAGTTTAGTGTATGTCATTTTATATTTTCAGCAATCGGTGACGCAGCGGAAGCGTGGTGGGCCCATAACCCACAATTTAGGATTGAAATCGGGCTGTGATAAAATTTGTTCGTCAATTTTTATTTTAAATTTTTTTATTTCCACTTGTGAAGTCCTTTCATATTAGATTCAGCTGAATAGGACCTGTATCCGATCCATTGCCAGCCCTAGTTTGAATTTAAAAACTCACCAACTAACTTTTGATTTTTGATTTATTTTGGAATTTTTTATTTCGATTTGCCGATACCTGTCAAGGCCGACGACGCCATTTAACTGACTAAGATATTTTCTAAGCCTACGGTTTTTCAGCCGTCGCTGAAGATTTTTTAAAATAAACTTGGCACAGATCAGCGCATTTCTTTAAGCCGTACCTCTAAAAGATTTTTTATTAACGACGGTTTATTTTTGAAAAAAATTCTATTACACACGCATATAGCCTTACGCTAAACAAACGTGGCAAAGTTTAGATGAGATTTTTATTTAGCGGACGGCGATAAAATCGTCGCTAAATAAATACTGACACTAAGTTGGTTTGATTCACGTGTTTTAGGTGAAAAACCAGAATTCGTTCGGGTTTGGTTTTTAGCCCTTAGTATTTGGTAATTTTAGGGACAATTTCTTGTAGTAGAAAATGGTTAGAAGTCGTCCCAAGTGAAGTTGAGTAAAGAAGTTTTTATTGCTATTTTGTGTAACATACATGGAAAAGGAAAAGGAAAAGGTGTCTTGTTCTGTAATCCAAGTCAAACATCATCTTGTGTTTGTTTGAGCTTTATGTGCTTGTGGAGTTTACTTGAATCCATCAAAATCTTATTCCTATGTTGCATTTGATCATTGGCAAATTTTGTCGAATCCTGTCCAATAACGTGATGGGTATATAATCATTTCACTTATAATTTTAACTAGGTATGGGTGGGGATGGTTGCTGCTGTCGAATGGCAAACAGAGAATGGAGATTAGTGAACGGTTTGTGTAGAAATTAAGACACGTTATGTAATACCCCACCCAATTCACTTACCATATACTTTGCATTATTTTAGAAGTAATAAATATTTATTGGTATAATAATATGTTTATGATTTTTAATTTCAACTTAGGTTCAGACTGATGGTGGGAAAAAGATAAAGGATGGGTGTGTTTAGCCAAAGAAACCCTAATTTTATTTAAAAAGAAACCCTAGTTTTTCTTTCCTCTTTGCACACACACAAAAGAAAAAAGAAGAAAAAAATCTGCGTTGGGAGGCACTGGAAGAAGAACCTTGGAATCTTGCAAAGAAAAAAATATTAGTGAGTTAAATTCTATCAAAATTTTAAAATCTACGATATCGATTATTCTGTGACTTTTTTTTTATGTACGAACTCGATTTTTTTTTTTTTTTACAGATGTTATCCTGATATAAACCCTAGATTCCTCGTTTTCTTTTATTGATAGTCGATTGATATCTTTACATTTTTTTTTATTAATGGTGAGGTGATATGAGAGGGTTTATTTGTTTTTTGGTGATTGACATGGTTAAGAGAAAGGTTTTTTGGTTATAAGTTTTGTTGTTGTGATGTGACGACTGGAAGAAGAGGATGGGAAAGTGATGAGTGGTTTTCCATATGTGGTTTGCATAGATTAGTGTTGATTTATTTTGTTTTCATATGATTTTTATATGTGGCCTCAAATGGTTTTAGGATTACAGTGGGGTTCATTTTGTTTTTTGTTGCAGTTTGTGTGTATGGGTTTCCCCAATAATTACATGGGTTCAGTTTTTGTGTCTGACAAAGTGGTTTCCATTATATATATATTTTGTTACAATTTTGTGAATAATCACATGGATTTGAAGCCAAACCCATTTGTTGATCCGAACCATGTCTCCTACTATCTGGTGGCATCAATTAAGATAATCAATGAGGCCTATATGTTAAATAGGCTGAATTACTTAGGGACATCGAAACTGTTTTTGGAACCATTTGAGATGAAATTTTGATGTTTATAAGTAAGAAAGAAAGTAAAGGTGGATTTCCATAAGGATAGTCAGGGTATCTTAATTAGGATATATAGCTAGTTAATGAAACTTGTTTTCTTGACACGCGTATGTCACTATGATAAAAGAATGTTTGTGCTTGCGACACACGTGTTTTTCATTCTTTCTTAAGGAGATGGCAAAATAGATTTTTGTCATGTTGTGAATATAATTGTAGTAAGGTTTTATGCATATGGTACTGTAGGGGGAATGTGATGTGCTGTTAATTGATTTGAAAAAAATAAAATAATGGCTCAAATAAAATACTTGGCAAATGTTCTTTCTCCACAACTCCGGAAAAAAAATGTGAAAAGAAAAAAAAATTTGTATACAGACTTGCTTGTATACGTGTGATAGAATTATGAGTATGCAGACTTGCTTGCATATCGGTGCACCGTTCCATGCGAGTTCGGTTGTACGTGCAGATTTAGGAGATGCTTGTCATGGATCGAACTTCTGGTGAGATGACATGTTCCTCAATGTGGCACCCCACTTGGAACATGTACGCTCCGAGTGGTTTCAAAGGCAAGGGAGACACACTTGGATGAGGTGTGTTCGGCACAGGAGGAGAGTGCGATTGTGGAAAAGGAGCCCAAGGATTAGAAACTAAAAACAAATAATTAATGAAACCATTTAATGAGCATGTCATTAAATTGTGTATAGATTAGTTTAGCTTGTACTAGGTTAGCCTTGAGGGAAGAAACTAACAGCTTATTCGAACCTCGAATTTTAACTACCAGTCTTCCTCAAGGTGAAATTTGCATTTTGTCCTTTTATATTTAATTTGTTTGATTTGTAAGTTTGCTCACACCAGTATGATTATACTGACCCTGATTTTGTATTTTTTACAAATTTGGGTACGTTCTTAATGAGCGTAGCCCCAGAGAACTATCAGGGTTAATTGGAGCTTAAGGAAGGATAGTAGCTGCGTGGCGATAGCTGAGGAGTCGACAAGTTGTATTTTCTTTTTAGATCTTTATTATTACTCCTAGGCAATCAGATGTAGGATTTGGATATAAATGCTCAGTTTTGTCAGATATTTATTTGGGGAATTCATTATTTAAATTTTCATTTATTCGTTGTGGACCTCATTTTTAGAGGAAGAATATTGAGGGAGTTTATTAGTTGTTTTCTGCCTTATGATTGTACCATTTAAAGTGTTCCTATTATGCCTTGGTTTTTGGACAATCTATTTATTTATGTTTTTCAAAAAATCGGGGCGTGACACGTTATTGCTCCTAGGATGATCTTTCTAAAAATGTCGTTGTTTAGTGGTATCGACTTTCTTAAATTTCCAACAATTGTCGACAGTGTCGGCTTTCAATCGACAATAATTACAAGTGAGATGAGAATGACAGTCAGCAGCAGTATGACCTACTATGTCACATGTTCCACACTTGACGTCGGGATTAAAGGGCTTTCGGGATCCTCCCGACTTGTCAGCGTTGCGTGCACCTTTGGGATCAATATTTCGCATGGCAAAAGTTGTAGCATCAGGTATGGTGGGTTTGCTAATAGAGATCTCTTGATGGCGTTCGTGACGAAGCACAAGGGAGTAAACCTTGTTGAGTGGAGGAAGATGATCCATCAACAAAATTTGACCTCTAACAGAATTGTAGGCGTCAGTTAGCCCCATCAAGAACTTGATCGAACATTGAGTGTGAACATATGCAAGAACGGTGTTCATGGTGTCGCTAGTGTCTTCAGATTCAATTTGGTAAGTAGGCACTGACATTCATCACCCCTTGAGTGCATCCATGGATTTTCAGATTCAATATGATAAATCTGCACGTAATTAGTTTGTGCATACCTTTCTTTCAAATCAGCCCATACATTATAAACCAATTCGCAGTACATGACACTTGCCTAGAGGTCAGGTGAGATGGCGTTGATGAGCCATGATTTCACCAAGCTGTTGCAACGATCCCATTGTAGCAGTTCATCATTATTGGCTTTGTCGTCGGGTTTCCTGATAGATCCATCAACAAAACCCTTTTTTTTTCTTTGAGAGTCATGGTCATCGCTCGACTCCATATGTTGTAATTGGTAGGAGTAAGCAGTTGTGAAACAGGAGCCACTCTAGGTTGATCGAAGTGGTGAAGAAAGTATGGGTGATGATGATTGTTGTGTGGTGAGATGGTGGTGTTTGAACCACTGTTTGTATTGTCGCCTATGGTGGCTGCAGCTACGTAGTGTACTGACTTTTAAAATCAGTTAAAAGTCTAATTTTTTAAAATCAGTTGGTGTATTGACTGAATCTTAGGGTGCTAATAGCACGTGGGTAGAAATATTGGAGGACAACTTAAGAAAAAAACAGGCCTTTCTCTTCTTGCTTATTCTTCTAATGATGATGATGATGGAAAGTACTTTGAAGATCTTTGTTGATGATGTGATGCAAGTGAGAAGAGATCTTCTTCTGATGATGATGGACGACGATCAATGATTGGCTAGCGATCGGTGATCGGGGATGATCTGATGCAAGTGAAAAGAGATCTTCTTCTTCTGATGTGGATGGAGATGATCTGATGATGAAGACAAAGTGATGCAAGTGAGAAGACGAAGTGAGTGATGCAAGTGAGAATAAATGATCTGATGATGGAGACGAAGTGAGTGATGCAAGTGAGAAGAGATGATGGAGATGAAGTGATGCAAGATTGAGATGAAGACGATCACGCTGATTTGATAGTAGTTGATGATCTGGAAACGATTTGGAGACGTTCGTTATAAGATCTGACTGGAAGAAAGCGGAAGTCAGAAGCTTAATTGAGTTTGATTGGGCAAGGATGGACGATCGGTGAATCGGTGATTGTGACGAAAGACTATTTGTTGGTTGTCGCTGTGTGATGAGGGGTGTTGTTGCTGTTGCAAAGTGTTCTGTGGATGGAGAGGGGTTTGATTCACCCGAAAAAGTGCTGCTAGGATTTAGTTCAACGGAGAACTTGCTCTGATACCATGTAAAGAAATAAATGAAAAATTGTATTATTGTTGTTTCTTTACCGGTTGAAATGAATTTAGAACTATTTAGTAAGAGTTACGGGGTGGTATTCAATTACAAATTTTAATGGATTGTGTTGGTTTTTAAAATCTATTAAAATCTGGGGGTATTCAATTAAGGATTTAAAATGATACATGTAAATCTAGGGGTATTCAAATTTTAAAGGATTGTTTTAAAATCCATCAAAATCAGGGGGTATTCAATTCATGTTTTTAAAAAATCCACCAAAATCAGGGGGTATTCAAAAAGTGGTGGATTTTAATGAATTTGTTAAAGTTGTGGATTTTGAAGGATTTGTGAGTGAAAGTATATATAACAAGTGTTATTCTAAATCCAACCTTTCCCTCTCATATTTGAACGGATTTGTATTGGCTATTGTTAACTAACACCACCATTTCTGCTAAAGGATGCCACCATCCCATTTTTTGTGATCTTTTCAAAGACACCACCACCTTCTTTTCTCTTCTCTATTCACAAGAGCAGCACCACCTCGCCCCACAACTTTCGTCCACACCACCATGCCCTACCACCACCCGCACTTCCTCTTTTCTTTTGTTCTTGTTTTTCTTTTTTGTTATTCTTCTTCTTCTTCTCATTTTCTTTCTTTTATTTTTTATTTTTCTTGTCCTCTCTTCATCTTTTTTTCTCATTTTTTTCCTTCTGATTTCTTCTTCTTCTACTTTTCTCTTTGTTTTTCTATTTTTTCTCCTCTCTTATTTTTTCCCATTTTTTTCGCTCTTGTGGAGGTTCCTGAAAGTGGAGGTTCCCCACTTGCCAAAACCTTTGCGAGGGCAAAAAAAAAAAAAAAAAAAACAAAAAGAGAAAAAAGTGGAGGAGGAAGTGAAGAAGAAGAAAAAGAAAAGAACAGATAAGAAGAAAATGTGAGGGGGAAAGGTTGAGATGAGAAGATGAAAATGGGTGGAGGTGGTGATTGATGGAGAAGAAGAAGAAGAAAAAGGATGAAGAGGATGTGAGGTGGCGGTGGCGGGAATAACAAATTGAAGTAAAATAGTTATTTGTGTTACTTTTGAACCATCTTCAATGTATTTGATTTCTTTTTTTAATTTGAAATAAAATTCCTCGCAACATACAAACAATTGTTTAATTGATGTTTTGAGTTATGTTTTATGATTTGTATTGGCATAAATGACAATTTAGGTGATGTATTTTTATTGTTTCCTATGACTAATAACACATTTATAAAAATCCATTGAATTTATAAGAATCCATAGAAATTCATAACAAACTTTTATAAAATCTACAAAATTCAATCATTTAAAACTCATCAAAATCCAGTGGATTTTGTAAAATCATTTGAAACCTTTTAAAATCCACGAGATTTAAAATTCTTCAGAGTCCGTTCAAATCCCGAATTGAATACCCCCACCTTAGATTGCTTTAGTCTTTTTGTTTCATCTATTCGAACCTAACTTAGTCATGGCCAGATGCACCACATACGTGTTAAATATTTCACGTGGATACGAAATTCTTTGAATAGATATATGGATAGGACATAGGAGTTATTACCAATATCCATGCATTCGTTCTGAAAATGCCAAATATATAGTTGTCCAGATAATATGAAACAAAAAATATTAGAATATGTAGGGTTTGTACTCAACATGGCTAAGCTCAAGTCTAAAATTGATTCACCTCTATAAGAATATAAGAAAGAAAATACAAAAAGAAGAAAGTCAGAATAAGGAAAGATGTAATGTCAGAATAAAAAAGTAAAAAACAGTCATCTCTGTGTAGAGTAAAGGCGGGGAACTTAAATGTATCTCATTTTCCATCTTCAATGATGATTGCATTGCTGAAAAATCTTGCATTAACTGGTTTGAAATTAATGAACAAGCTAAGATCTATGAAATTGAGTCAAAGATTAGTAATGTATATATTTGTAATGACTTTTCTTATATTCATTGGTTCTATTAAAAAGATCACAAAATGTTAAGTAAACTCACTGTAACTTAAGATCGAAAAAGCTTGGATCTTGTGAGAAGGTTGAACTTGGAAAAAAAATAAAAAAAAATAATATGGCTTCACTCGGGTTCGAATCGGAGACTTTCACGCTTAAGACATATATAGAATTCATATTTGAAGCCACACACTGTATGTGCAATAGAATTTTTTCTTTTCAAGTGATCATTGACATGTATACAATCCTTACTTCTAAGTGCAACCAAAAACATTTGATAAGAGCTATCGTCGATGCTCCTTTTCACAAAATATATCTCCCCCCTCCCACCCCAAATGTAGATAACATTTGTATAGTCTCTCGCTTCTTTCAAAACACCTTCTCTCAAAACGCAGACAAAAAAAAAATGAAGTTAGCTAGAAGAGATGAAAGACAAAAATGAATGTTGCAGGTGTTTCAAGCTCACTCGACACATGCAATACGGTGAGAACAGTGTGATAAGCAGGAACAATAACCCTGAAGAAAGTATCATTCCTCGTCTTAAAGAATGCCTTCTCTATGCCAAACTCAGAGCTCTCTAACCACTACAATTTTTATGATCAGGTAACACCACCACTACCATATTCGATACACAAGTATTTCTAAAAATTGATCAAATATGATGAACATTCCTTGCATGTATCTAATACAATAATTACAATAAGGCACAACAAGAAGGACAAGTTAAAGATATGACAAGTAGCTAATTATGTACTGTCACCAACTGGTAATGCAGCTCACAAAACCAACTTGCAAAATAAAGATGAACAACATAGAGGATGATATATACAATGTGATCTACAGCAGCAAAGACAATGAAGAAATGGCAAATAAATTATCACTTGTACAGAAAGTTACCTCTTTGTATTGTTGTGGTAGAGAACTCTTAAATGTTTCTCACTCTGATTGATGAAAATCTCTCATCATGTTGTTGTTGGAGAACAATGGAACACTTATACATATATTGATATAATGGTACAAAGAATGCATAATAATAAAGAGTGAATTCAATGAAATCAAAACATAAAATAAATATTAGACTCCATCCCAGCGGTTAATGATTCACTGAGATGTACATTGTCACAAATCTCAACAGTTATAATGACAATTCACTCAAATGAACAGTGAATTGTCTTCAAACTAAAAATTAAAATGTGGGTAAAAGAAGCGAAGGGTGTTTGTGTTTTAAACAAAAAAAAAACACTATTACATATTTTTTTACAAATTTGATCTCTCAAATTCAAATTATTTATAATCAAACTTAATTAGCCCTTCAAAATATTCATTAATTATATTTAAGGCATTAACATAATTTATTTGAAACTCTTCAAATATTTATAAATTATAAATATGCCCATTACATCTAACATTGGTATTTTTCATTTTGCCCTCCGCATTTCATAATTTTACAATCCAAACAAACCTTTCTTAAACATTGATTGATAAATTATACCTAAGCCCTTAAATAATTTATTATAAACCTCAAATTATCTATACATTATAAAAAGACCCTTAAAATAACTTTTTGATTTCTCATTTTTACCATCCACATTTCATATTCTTACTGTAAGAATCTTACAATCAAAAGCAACCTCTCTCGAACATTAATCAATTATACTTAAGCCCCTAATATTTTAATTTATTTGAGACCCTCTAATTATTCATAAACTATACAAATGCCCTTAAAATTATAAATAATTATTTTATTTAAAATTTCAATAATAATTTTTACTTATTATTAAAATATTGTAATAAAATAAAAAAGTATTGAATATCTGCGCACGTAGAGCACATCCACACCCTAGCCTGTTGTAGGAAGGGCATGTCCACTAGAATATTAGAAACTAGTAAGTTCAAATATTGGTTTAAAATTTTGAACCAGTAAGGACGGTTTAATGGCTTTTTTATTATAGGTTTTTGCTAAATTTTTAGCTGAAAATTTTAAAAAATTGAATGGAATAAAAGCCTGAAGAACATGTTAAAGTTTCAAGTCGACGGGACATGTGCTCCACAAGAAATATAGCAATAAAAATTACATGAACCAATTTTTTTTTTTTGGCATCAGTTGAGTAAATTTGTTTTTGTAAGAATAATGTCAAGAATCGATAAAACCTCCTAAATACATGTCAAAACATGGCACATTATTGAAGTTCACTTGGTGAAAAAAAGAAGAAGCTTTCAACCGAGTTAATGACTACCATTTCACAATGTAACTAGTATAGAAACCGCATAACATAACGATCGTAGGAAGCACAAACCAACCTTCGAATAAAAGCCAAATGCTAATGTGTGGTCAATATTAGTTTGCAATAAGCTTGTTAAAGAATGAAGGAAATATACAACAATCACTTAGATACTGAAGGTAATATACATCAATCATTTATATAATGAAGGAAATATACAACAATCACTTAGTAAATGAAGAAAATAAATAACAATTTGCCAGGATATCCTAGTATAATATTTGCCAGGATATTCTTTTATTCTAAGTTTATTTTATTTGATACGATTTGTATTTGTTTCTAAATGTAATTTTAGTTTAGGTTATATAAACTCATTTTGGGTTTCTTATAAGATTTCAATTAATAAAATTTTCTTATTCTTCTAAACTTAACATGGTATCAGACCTTTGGTTCGAAAATGTCAAAGGCTCGATTATCGCCTAGCACAATTGTTGGGTAATTTTCAGCCATTGCGCTGAAAGAGTATTGAGACTTGAAGTCCACTACACTCATTCTGTAGACCTGACCTTGATATATGTTAGATATACTCTCTCTATTAGCTTAAGCTTTTATAGAAGTTGGCAATTTAACATGGTATCAGAGCATGAGCAAAACAAAATCATCCAAGGATGCCATGAACAAATCAGGTGCCACCCTTTTTGGCAACCTCAATCATCCATACCATCTTTACCACTCAGACCAACCTAGCATGATCCTTGTATCACAACCACTGGGTGAGAATAATTATGGCAAATGGAAACCTTCCATGACCATAGCGTTATGCGCCAAGAACAAGCGAGAGAAACAAGATGGGAAAGACACCGAGTATCGCAGCCTTTCCTGTGAACACTCACGAGGCAACCAAGTTTCAGTGCCTCAGCCAACTGATCAACCCGTGACCAACCCATTTTCACTCACGCCTGAACAATGCCAGGAGCTCCTACAAATGTTACAAACCACTCAAAGCAAGGCGAATAACATGGGTAATGCCTCTACTTTCTCTGATATCTCAGGTAAAGTTTCTTCAATCGAATTTGCTTAATGCATCGATGGTATGGATCCTTGACAGTGGTGTCACAGACCACATGATTTCATCCCACACAGCTCTCACTTCTTGTAAGCCAGTATTTAATCGCACATTGAAGTTACCCAATGGTACTCATGTTGTTGTCACTCACATTGGCACCATGGTATTCTCATCAAATCGCATCCTTAAGAGCATCTTTTGTGTTCCATCATTTCAATTGAATTTAACTTCTGTCAGCAAGCTTGTTTATCAGTTTCTTTGTCTCATCCTTTTCTTCGATCGTTTTGTGTCATACAGGACCTACGTTCGAGGACGAGGATTGGGACAATAACTGAGAAGGGCGACCTCTATTTCCTCAACCACCTGACTACTTCATCTTCGGTTCACTCTGTCCAAACGCTCGCTTCCCATCCTCTTTGGCACAAATGTCTCGGGCGCCCTCAAATCAAGTATTACTTTATTTACCTTCTCTTGTTACATCTCGCACTGATTTTTCTTGCACCATATATATTCTTATAAAACAAATTTGATTCCCATTTCCGATTTGTTCAATAAAAACATAGCTCTTTTTTACCTTATTGCATGTTGACAGTTGGGGAGGGTATCACGTCCCTTTTCTCACTGGTGCACGTTATTTTCTGATAATCATTGATGATTACACACGATGCACTTGGATTTACTTGATGAGACATAAGTCTGATACACGAGATTTGTTAATTTTTTTATCAATTTTGTTCACGCACAATTTTATACTTCTATCAAAACAATTCGAAGTGACAATGGCTCAGAGTTTAAACTTCATACTTTCTATTCTCAAAATGATATTGATCATCAAACTAGTTGTGTTGCCACTCTACAACAAAATGGGGTAGCTGAAAGAAAACACCGCCATTTGTTGCAATTGGCCTGGGCTCTCTTGTACTAAGCAAGTTTACCATTTTTAGGGTGAAGCCATCCTCACTACTACATACTTAATAAACCGGACACCTACCCCAATTCTTCAAAGTAAAACCCCTTTTGAAATGTTTTACTAATGATCGCCAAATTACTCACATTTGCATGTGTTTGGCTGTCCTTATTTTGTCTCTACAGATGCCCAACGACCTTCCAAATTTTACTCTTGGGCCACTCGATGTATTTTTTTGGGTACCCTTAAGACAAAAAGGTTACAAATTTTTTTATCTTGAACTGGGCAAGGTTTTTAAGTCTCATGATGTTATTTTCCACAATTTTTCCCCCTTTCTGACTACTTTCGTTACTCCTCCTACGTCATCACTACCCAATCCTACCTATTTTTCCACTACTCTTTTTCCTCTTGACGATGCTCTTTCTGATGCAGCAACAAAAACTGCCGTCGAGCCCAGTGGTTCACCATCATCTGGCCAACAACATACCAGCGTGCTTAAGCCTTCCATGCCAATTGTCACCTCACCAACTGACTCACAGACTCCAAATTCACATGTCTTTCTTCCGTTGGCCTCTATAGACCTCTCCCTACAAAGATTTCTCGTCCTTCCAGGCCCACATGCATTCCATCCCACTTGCTCAACTACCATGTGGACGTATCCCTGCCTTCTAGCTCCCGTCCCTCTCTCGGTTCCAATGTGGTTTCACCCAATTTATTTATTTGGCTCAATTATCTGATAGTCATCATGCTTTTATTACTCACCTATCTGCCGTCAAGGATCCCGTATCATTTATGCAGGTCATGCAGTTTGAGTATTAGCGGAAGGCCATGAGAGCTAAAATAGATGCCCTTGAGTCCAACCACACTTTATCCCTTCAGCCGCTGCCCCTAAAAAAAAATCAATTGGTTGTAAATGGATCTTCAAAACAAAACTCCATTCGGATGGCACGGTTGAACGTCATAGAGCCTGCCATGTGGCCAAAGACTCCAGTCATGTAAAATGATTCGACTATGGGAAACGTTTGCACCAGTGCCCAAGTTAGCGATTGCCTGATTCTTGCTTGTTGTTGCCACCATCAAAGGCTGACATCTTCACCAACTGAACGTTAACAATGCTTTCTTGCATGGTGATCACTTAGAGAAGGAAGGAAATAAACAACAATCCGCCAAAATATCCTAACATATTATTTGCCAAGATATTCTTCTATTTTAGGTTTATTTTATTTGATATGATTTGTATTCGTGTCTAAATGTACTTTTCGTTTAGGTTATATAAACCCCCATCTTAGGTCTCTTATAAGATATTCAATCAATAAAGTTTTCTTCTTCTTCTACACAATTTCCATTTGATCAGATTCACCATGTTACCGATTGTGTAGCTAACACAATGTGTTGATCTTTATTTTTTTAGCTAATCGAGTCAACATGTGTCGAGTCATGTTAGCAACCTAGTTAAGGGTCTTTTCCAACTTGAGTTTGCTCGCAACCCAACTCTAATATGACACGATCCAACCTAACCTGACACGACCCATTGTGACCCCTACCTATATTTGGAGGGATTTTCCATAACCCACTTCAGAATTGAGACCCTAAAGTCTCCCGAGTACATTGAATTGTACTAAAATACTTGTACTCAATGAGTGTCATCGTTACAATAACATTGGATATCACATTATTTTATAGTCGGGTACAGTAGCATTGGAGGTGCCAAAGGTATGATGGCTCAGTGGCGGATGGTATCACTAGGTCACGGGGTTGAACCCATCTGGGTGGAAGGGGTTAAGGGATTAAAAAAAATAAAAATTGGAGGTTTTTGGGAGTTGTTTATGTTTTCCGACATTTCTTGGGGCAATGACTACCTTGCACCACCATATCCTCTTTCTCACACCACCATTGATTTTTAATTTTTTTTTACTTTCTCACACCACCTATATAAACAAAAACCTCCATTTTTCCCCCTCACCATTCAAATCTACAATGGTTCCTCTCTCCTTCCCCATTCGAAATCACTTCCAAATCTCTCCCCACACTCAGATCTCTTGTAAATCTCCTCCATCTCGTTCGAAAACTCTGAAAATCCCTTTAAAATTGAAACCCTTAAACCCAAATTCAATAAATATGCATAATTTAACGTAACAGACAAATCCAAACTCAAACTGAAAAAACGAAAAACATGGTAACTTTCGAACCAATTTAAACCCTCAATAGAGGTTGATTATCAAGCTCATCAAAACACAAAAGTTGTAGTACTCCGAGTTATTTAATAAACACAGCTTGAATGACCATAACTTGCTCATTTCAAAACATTTTTAAGTGATTCAAGTTGTGTTTATTAGATAACTGAGATTACTACAACTTTTGTGATTTGTTCAACTTGAGAATCGGTATCGACCGAGCATATAAGTTGGCTGAAAGTTAGTAACATTATTCCATTTTTTATTTTTCGGGCAGATTTGCGCGACTTTAGTAAAATGACCATAATCAGGGTACTACAACTTTTAAGTGATTCAAGTTGTGTTATTAGATAACTCAGAGTACTACAACTTTCGTGTTTTGAAGAGCTTGAGAATCAGTTTCAATTAAGGATTTAAATTGGTTCGAAAGTTATCCTGTTTTTCATTTTTTCGGTTTGAGTTTGGATTTGTTTGTTATGTTAAGTTATAAATATTTATTGAATTTGAGTTTAAGGGTTTCAACTTTAATAGGATTTTGTGAGTTTTTGAGATAGAAAGAAAAGATTTGAGTGTGGGGAAAGATTTGGAAGAATTTTCGAATGGGGGAAGGAGAAACCGTTATAGATTTGAATGGTGAAAGAAAAAAAAATGTAGGTTTTTGTTTTTATAGATGGTGTGAGAGAATAGAATGAGGTGAGTGAGAGGAATTGATGGTGCGACGTAGTCGTTGCCATTTCTTGCAGAGAATATGGATGAGGAAGAGAAATGCTTGCCAAAATGTGAACAAAATCCAGGTGAATTTGAGAAGGGGACAAGTAGTAGGTATCGGCCGTCACTAGGGTCCTCACAAAAACTATTAAAAACGAAAGGCGAATTCGACAGGCAGAGACATTCATTTCACAGAGAAATGAAGTGGGGACGAAGCAATTGCTTTGTCTTCTCTATGAGAGATTCCATTCGGAGAGACACCCTTTACTTGTTTTCTTCTCAGATGGATGCCGACTTCGTCTTTTTGGACGATTGGGTTTCTTTGCTTTCTTCTTCTCCACCATCTTCGAATCAACCCCACCACCACTTCCAAAAGCGCTTTAAACTTCCCTCATTTCATCTTCTCCTCTGTTTTTCTTTGTATATTTTACACTTCAAGGTTGAGTCTTTGAGACTAACGAAACATATCCAGAGTGAAACCCATTAATCAATCAATCAATAAATACAGAGAGGTACGAGATTTGATTTGCAGAGTTTGGGTTGATGGGGTCGGGACATGGGAGCAATTACGATTACTCTTTCAAGGTTTTGTTGATTGGGGACTCTGCTGTTGGGAAGAGTAGTCTTCTTGTCAGTTTCATTTCCAACTCGGTTGAGAGTCTTTCACCTACCATAGGTTCATTTTCTATATTGGGTTTTTGTGTGTTACATCTTTGATTGCTAAATTTGTTTGGTTTGTGTACTTGTTTAAGTTTGATGAAGAAATGGGTTTGAGGTTTTAGTCATAAAGATGTGGTTTTTATTTTGTTTCAGGTGTGGATTTCAAGATCAAGTTGCTCACTGTTGGGGAGAAGAAATTGAAGCTAACCATTTGGGATACTGGTAATTAGTTAATGTAAATTATTGCAATTTTTTTTTTCCATTTCAAAATTAAATTAGTTTGAGATGGATCATAGGTAATGAGGTTTAGGGGGTGTTTTATTTTGTAATTTAATACAGTTGAGGCATAAATTTGAAAATACAACGTATTTTTCTTGAAATTCAGACTTGGTGATTTTTACTCAAATTAGGTTTAAATGAGTTTTCGATTTTCTAGACTAGTACTACTCAGTAGCGAATAATGTTCATGTTGATATGAGTCTAGGAGTATGCAATTACGTAGAGGCACACACAATTTCCAAACATTTGTTTCTCTTGGAATGTTTGACAATTGACACGAGAGTTGTTGTTTCATTGCAGCCGGACAAGAAAGGTTCAGAACATTAACAAGCTCTTATTATAGAGGTGCACAAGGGATCATTCTAGGTATATACTTCTTAGTTTTTGGTCATGTACTTGTCTATATTTGATTTTAGCTGTAAGCCTTGTTCTTGTGTCAAGCACGTAAATGTCTGGCGTGAACCTAAGATAATTTAATGTTCTGTAATATTTTAACCTTATAACGTTTTGGGGATTTTTATGTGTGTGGGTCTTGTGATGGGGAGGAGGGAGGGGATAGTTCAAGTCTTAATGTGGCATCTAAACCAAACTTATTAAACAAAGAGGGATTGGGCTTGGAGTCCCGCAAACTCCTAATTCATACCCAGGAGGACACCATTCATAGTTTCACATTTCAGGTCCCTAGTAAACTAAAAAAAAGGTTTTTTTTAAAACTCGTTTCATCTTCGTTCGAGTTGTAAATTTCAGGAAAATTACACATTACCAATAAAAATGTGTCAAAGTTCTGAACCATCTCTACACTGTTCCTCGAGATACTTATTTAGATCCCTGCCATTAAATATCTTGATAAATGATATTTATGAACCACAAGCAAGCAGGTGGTCTTGGACAATGGGTGTTGGCTTGCCTATCTGCCAGTTTTGTGTCGCGCCCAAGGTAGGCCCTAACTCGCTTCGCTCACTTGTGATATTTATAGAAATTTCTCTTATCCCACTTAGCATGTATCTTGAGGCACATATTTCGAAATGAGCTAAACTTTGGCATGTTGTTTTTTATGTTGGTACTTAATTTTCCTTAAAATTTCAGTTCAAACGGAATAGTGGAAGGCTATAAATTTAAAAACGTGTTTTGCACAATGCAAAACATGTGCAAGACTTGAATTGGAAAAGTTAGTAGGTTGTCCTGCATAGTGCATATTAATGCAAATGAAGGACTTGACTTCCTATTTTTATTTAACAAACAACAACTCTTCCCCCAATTGTGCTTTAAGTCACATATAAACCAATACATGGAACTTACTTTTTTAAATGGCAGGTACAGGTGTGAGAATATAGGTGCATAAGTGGGGTGGGGTGTCATAGTTCATTGGTTTATTCATAAATTCTCCAGGGACAAAATGTTCCAAGAAAATATTTGTTGAGCATGTCAGCTTTTACCTACCTAGGTGTTTGGTTTCAGAAATAAAAACAGTTTGTCTTTGATATTTTCTGCTGCTTTTTAATCTCCATTTCTTTAGATGAATTAAAGGTTGCTAATTTGATATTCTTTCCTTTTAGTTTATGATGTCACGCGGCGAGAAACCTTCACAAACTTGGCAGACATTTGGCTCAAGGAAGTAGAACTCTACGCCACAAATCAGAATTGCATCAAGATGCTTGTTGGGAATAAAGTTGATAGGGTCAGTTCTCTATTTCATATCACACTTTATGCTCTCAATCGAGAAGTACTTTTCCTTGTTTTGTGCAGTTAATTCTTATACTGTAATATGAAGCCTAAATTCCAGTTCCTCAAGCACTCCATTCTGATATTTTAAGAGATGCATTATTCTCATTGATGACATCCTGGACTTCGTTTGAGTTTGTTATTATGACTTTTTTCAAGAACCATGATCCTAAAGTACATAACAAAAATTTCAACTGGTGTTGTTATCTGGCTTTATCTCTTTGTTATTTGTCACATCCGAGGCAACAAGCTTATAGTTTAGTTTGTAGTATTGTTCGACTTTATCTATTCAATAGCGACCATCATGTTCCCTAGTTATGGAACACTGTTTATGCACCGATTATGATACTTCATAAAATGCTTAGGTCTACACATTACTGAGACATTATGTTTTCAGGATAGTGAAAGGGCAGTGACAAGAGAAGAAGGGATTAATCTTGCTAAGGAGCATGGGTGCTTGTTTCTTGAATGTAGCGCAAGAACTCGAGAAAACGTAGAGCAGTGTTTTGAAGAACTTGCTTCAAAGGTATGCTACTTTAAGGTGCCATGCATTTTTTCATATTGCTATTTTTGCATTGTGTGACATCACTGTTGTCCTGTTGATTATCACATGCTGTGAGCTTTTCATGCAACTCACATTTGTATCTTTGTATATCAAATTCTGTAAATACATAAATACCTTAAAAACTAGAATAACAAATGGAAACTGACATAAACAAGCACTCTTCAGAATTTAAAAAAAAAAAAAAACCTAGAATAAAATAGAGCATGACTTAGATGAGGGTTCCTTGTGTTGAAATATGGATATGATGTTACTATAATGAGAAAATCGTGCACAAACTCCAAACTTCTAGAATTTAATTGCAAAATGAGTAAGAACTGTATAAGTTCTGGAAATATTAGCTCACACAAATTTGTTTACCAAAGCATTAAAGTTTCCTCACTCGTACTTCGAGTTAGTGGAGTTACTTCTAACCATACCCTAAAGCAACAAAGAGTAATTGGGTCTGAAAATTGATCTTGCATTAAGAATAACTTCTATTATATCTTTTTTTTTTCTTCTGATCTTAGATTAACATGCAGATTCTAGAGGTTCCTAGTCTATTGGATGAAGGATCGTCCTTAATGAAGAGGAACATTCTGAAACAAAAACAAGAATACCAAGCACCTCCTAATGCTGGTTGCTGTTCATAAGTTCTACATAATAGAGGCCACGATACCAAATTATACCAAATTTCACATGAAAGATCCCCAAAGCAACAAGCCTGAAAAATTTGCCTCCTCAGGTGGTTTCTTCAAGGTGTGAAAGCTCTTAATAATGTAATCATGTATCTGACAATTCTTCTGTAATCTTACTATTTCATTCGTGTAAATCTCTCATATTCATACCTTATTTATGTAGTGCTGGTATGTCATGGTGAAGAAGATTATGTATTCATGATAGTCCTGTAAGCTAATAAATGGTGTTTATTGATATATTCTAACACAGATTTATACACAACTATACATGGGATTTGTTTTTCAACATTCTACTTGGTTCTGGCCCATTTTGAATGATTACTGTTTTTAGACAATAAATTTCAGAGATCTGTTTGATTGTATTTGTATGAGTTACTGTTATGCACCAAGGCATATTGCAGATCAAACTCAATGCATGCTTTCTGGAATTCATAAGTCACATTGATCTATTTCTTGCATTGTGTTGTATATGTAGGCTGCCCTTATATTGGCAATTATGTGTTTTGTAAATATGAAATGGTGTACAAATCAGTGATGTTGTAGGTATGAAGTCCTGTTTCGCTGGTTTTAACAATGATTAGCAATTGAAGAACCTATTATACTGTTAAACAGGAACTATATGACAAAATGGGAGACTGCCTCTCATACAAGAAATAATCAATCTATTCACAGAAAGGGTCCAATAAGAAGTGAGTCAAGCAACTGGCCCTGTAGAAATCAGTGCTCAAACCAAAAAATGCTCGTCATTTCAACGTGCAGCTACAAGTCTCAGGGTGCGAATATCACTTTCTGACAACTGGTTCATGCTTCACAACCTAAAGAGGACCCTACTTGAGTAATGAAGACACCATTGTGATTAATTGACTCCCACAGGTAACTTCTAAGCAAACATATTGCAGCCAGTATGTCCAAACAAGGAACTGCTTCCCTTATGTTATGACACTAGGATTATTGGATTTTTATTGATGACAAATAAAAATCTTATATGGCACAAAGTCCCTATGACTATATTCTATTGATTTCTTAGGTTTCTTCACTATATTCCTAGGTACCTCCAACAAGTCCATAGAAATCTCATTTAAGCAACCCTTCATGCATATCTTTCCAAAATAGCAACAACACGATATCAAACATGCACCCCATTCTTGCCATGGATCACATTCGTCACTTGAGATTTATGGAGATCATGACGACGCTTATGCTACACATCTCTGTAGCAAGAGCAGAAGATATTTTCTATGAATGGAATATATCCGTCAGTATGAATATCAGGCCGCTTGACAGTACTCAACAAGTAAGTACATTATATATACTGAATTGCTGCTTGTTCACTGTAAAATATGTTTTTTAAATTGGTTATGATTGATTGTTGTTATTTATGAACAGGTTATAACCATCAATGGGATGTTCCCAGGTCCACTCATCAATGCAACTACCAACGATTATGTTCACATAAACATCTTCAACAACTTGGACGAGCCCTTTCTAATGACATGGTATGACGAAATTTTACTATAACAAGATATGTTTGTTTGGTTTGTTTTCAAGGAAAAAGTATTTTTATTTCAATTGTTGAACTTACTAATCATGTGTCAAACCACTTACTCCACCAGCATCCATAAAAAAAACTTAATAAATAAATTTAAGTGCTACATCAGCTTTTTATGGTTAATTGTGTGGTTTCTTTATGAAAACTTAGAAACGCCGAAATTATCTTGGGGGTCAATATATAATGTGGATTCCTGTGGTAGGGAGTTTTAATACAATCTCATTTCACCGAGAAAATGCCTTAAAAAAGGAAAATCCACCCTCTCAAACTTCTTACTTGTTACGTGTATTTATCAATTTAGACAAACTTATTTGAAAGCATCCTAATTATAAAATATGTTTGAACCTTCATGAACAAACATAGGCATGAGTTTAGATTTTACTAAAGAAAAAGAATAATAATAAAATCCATCTAAATTCAATTAGAAAAGGAATGAGTTTTGGATTTCAAACATAGGCATGTAATCCGGGCAAACAGCTTAAAAACGTTTGAGAACTGGACCACCTGGTGTGGATTGGCTGCAGGAATGGCATACAGCAGAGACGAAACTCATGGCAAGATGGAGTTTCGGGTACAAATTGCCCAATCCAACCTGGTCGGAACTGGACCTACGTGTTCCAAATGAAGGACCAAATTGGTAGCTTCTTCTATTTCCCCTCTCTCAACTTCCAAAAGGCTGCCGGTGGGTACGGACCTATCCGGGTCAACGACCGAAACATCACCGCAGCCCCATTTCCCAAACCTGAAGCAGAGTTCGACCTTCTCATTGGTGATTGGTCCAATTTTAACTACACGGTAAGTCACTCACTGGTTTCTTGATTTTCTTACATGGCTTGCAAATCTAACATGATTAGGGCTGTTCAAATAACCGAGAAGTGGTTGGTTCGGTTCACAGTTTGACCAATTTCAAAACTGATTATAACCAAACCCATTGCAAAGGACAAGGATATCGTTTCCAGAAACAACCTATAGGTATTCTGACACTACGAATATACTTCAACGGGCTAAAAAAAATAACAAAGAATAATTAAATAGAGTAACTTTGCATGGCAAAGTATTTTAAAAACTGTACTTTAATTGAATATACAAAGCAAAAACGTAAGTTTTTTTTATTCCTATACAAGAAATTAGCTGGTGGTGAATGGACAGCAGGATTTCGCTAGGGGCAGAGCCCTAAACTCTCTTAATTTATATGCAACCCATGATCTTCATGTAGCTTCCAACATATGTTCCATTAACAATAGCTTGTTGCAGGTGAGATGGTATTTGCAGTCGCAATTTGTGATTTTCTCTGTAATATTCGTAGAAAATTTTTTTTCCCTTCATTACAGAACATTGACTATGGCTAGAACCGACAAAACCGGACCGAACCGAACCGAATAACCTGGTTTGGCTCGGTCAATATAGTAGCTGGTTTGGTTTTGGTCACAGTAACTTGCAAACTGAATGTGCCGGTTTGGTTGGCTATTTTGTTCAAACCGGTGCAATCGGAACCGTGAACAATCCTAAACATGATAAAGGGCCAGCTACATGCCCATCTTTTAGCCTGTGATCTTAATACCTGGAATGCCGTACTTAAAAAACTCGCAACAAACCTCAAATTTGATAACCTCAAAATGAAAATCTATCTTAGTGTTCTGTTGGGGACCTAGTGGTCCTTCATTCCTCAAAATTTGAGATTTGAGAGTCACAGGTTTGGTTAGTATAGTTAGGTGTGCATGTTAGGTTTTGTGGTTGACATGTAATATCATTGTTACAGGATCTCAGAGGCTATGCAGATATTGTACATGAGGACGCTACCTATATTGCCATCCTTATGAATGGCATTGATCCGTACGCTTCAGAAGGACGCAACTCAACCTCATTCACTGTTACTAAAGGTGTGCTTTGTATGTTAAGAGGTTCATAAATTTTCAAATATTCAGTTATAATTCACAAACTGGACTTCTGAATATATGCCCGTCCATGCAGGGAAAACGTATATGTTCAGGATATCAAATGTAGGCATTGGATTGAGCTTCAACTTCGGAATTCAGAACCATACAATGGTGCTGGTGGAAACCGAGGGTTCTTACACCGATCAGATCATACTGGATACCTTGGACGTGCATGTGGGTCAGTCTTATTCTGTCCTTGTCACAGCAGACCAACCTGATGCAGACTACTTCATCGTGGCACATCCGACACAAACTGATGATGTTGAGTTATTGGGTGAGGCGACCTTACATTATGACAACTCTACCTCTGCTCCTCATTTGATTTATCCAACGGGGCCTGATCCAATGGATCGTCAGTTCTCGATGAATCAAGCTAGATCAATCAGGTAAATACTTATTGACCGTTCCATGAACTGATGATAGTTTCTGTTCTTGATCAAAATTGGTTATAGCTGTTAAAAACCTTTCCCAGACGTACACTTGTAATAATATTTTCCTTGTATAATTATACAACTAGCGCTAATTGAACAGTTTGACGTCATGCATGTGCAGATGGAACATGACCGCAGGTGCTGCGTCGCCAAATCCGCAGGGCACATTCAATGTGACAAAAGTTACACTCGCACAAACATTTGTTTTCCATGCCTCTCAATCGCCAATTGATGGTTTTCCTCGCTACAATGTGAACAATGTGTCATACGTTATACCTGATACCCCATTAAAGCTTGCAGATTACTTTCGTAATGGATCGGGAGTGTACGAGCTCGACACCCTCCCCGTGAATACAGTCAATCGAGTTTCAGTGAATAGGACCTTTGTGGTCACTGGTATCTACAAGGGATGGATCGAGATTGTGCTTCAAAATGATCTTGATATTATGGACTCTTGGCACCTGGACGGGTTTGGGGTTTATCTTGTTGGGTAAGGCATTAGTAACTTATGTATTTGTTATTTAATTAAAACTGATGTTTCTGTTTACATATTTCTCTGTTTTATTGCAGTGTCATATTTAACACTTATTTTTATTCTTATTAGGTTGGGTGATGGAAAATGGAGTCCAGAGTCTCGATCAGCCTATAATCTTTATGACCCGGTGGTGCGATCCACTGTTCAGGTTGGTTCCTGCAATGGCCTAGCTAGGTTTTTATTATCATTTAAGCTGCATTTTTTGCCTAGACCACAAAGATTCAAAAAAAAAAATATTGATCTATATATATTCTTATAAATGTTTTATTTAATTAATACGTTAATGATATTTCGTGATATGATCATATGTCAGGTGTACCCAAAAGGATGGAGTGCAATATACATATGCTTGGACAACCCAGGCATGTGGAACTTGAGGTCGCAACGGTTACGTAATTGGTACCTAGGGGCGGAACTCTACATCAGAGTCCATGATCCGGATTCAAACCCTGCCGAAGAGTGCCCACCTCCTTTGAACATTCTGCTTTGTGGTATTTCTCCTTTCCAGTTATGTTATCTGTACTTGGTCATCAGTTTTCGTTCAAAACTGTACTACTGAATTTTGTTTTATTCTTGTTGATAGGAATTCTTGTATCTCCTCCAGCACCAGCTCCAATTAGTTCCCGGTAAGGAATCTGAATCTTCATGCTTGTTAAATCAATTCGAATGGTCTATCATTTTTCATAAATAAGTAAATAACGAGACGGGGATTGTACTTTTGATGGATGGCATCACAAGTTCCGATTTCAAACCCTGCCAAGGCATTTAAATGATTCTGGCATCTATTAAAAAGCCTGCTAGCCCTTCAAAAACAAAAAGAAAATAATGCGACAGGTGGATTACATCTTTATCAATATTTTTAGATATCGAAGTATAACAAAATCACTCTTCTTTTTATGGCAGGAGTACAACAAACACGCCAAACTCTTACCTGTTTGCAAGCTTTGTTGTTTTAATTGTATCATTGTTCAACTTGTAAAACAGTCATGTTGTTTAATTTGTGATTGTACTTAGTTGTATAAGTGATGTACAATAATTCTGACTTTTTTTTTTCCTAGAAAGGATAAATAAATCGGTGCAAAGTTGTATAATTGTTATTCATTTCATGCTGTTTTATGAGAATTTCAATGCAGTTTTCATTTGTGAAAACATAATTATACAGATATCGCACATAAAAAAAAATCCTCAAAGCAATGAGCCTGCAAAATGTGCCCCATTGAATGATATCTTTGCCGCGTAATGTACACATGCATCTAATGGTTCTCCTGTAATCTTTACCATTATAACTGTTTAAATCTCTCATTTATGCACTGTGGGAATGACATTAGATAGAATATGTATTCGCGATAGAGTTGCTAGTTCTGTAAACACGTGGTGTAATTTCATATGTTCTAACACTGATTTATAAACATCTACACCTAGGATTTGTTTCTTCAATTTTATACTTGGTTCTGGTCCATGTTGGATGATTACTATGTTTTGACAAATGACTTCTGACATCTGTTTGATCATATTTGTATCACTTCCTGTAAAGCTCCAGGGCAAATTGCATATGAAACTCGTTATGCATGTACTTTCTGGAAATCATAAACTGTTTGATTTCATCGACAAACCTACTTATTTGCTTGTTGTTTTCACTGTAAAATATGTTCCATTAAACTGGTTATGATTGATTGTTGTTATTTATGAAGAGGTTATAACCATCAGTGTGGGATGTTCCCAGGTCCACTCATCAATGCAACCACCAATGATTATGTCAACGTAAACATCTGCAACAATTTGGATGAACCCTTTCTCATGACATAGTATGACAATTAATTTAATTTTCTCTCGTTTTATAGCAACATATGTTTGTTTGGTCTGTTTTCCATGGAAAAGATGTTTATGCTGTGATCTTATATGTATAGACTCGTCTAATTTCCTGCTTACTACATTTATCCATAAACTTGAGAAACTTCATTTCAAACTAGTTTCTTGATTTTATCATACATGACTTGCAAAATGCAAATCTAACATGATCAAAGGGGCAGCTAGAGACTCATTGTTTTGGCTCTGACATAATGGACAGTGCCGGGCGCCTATGGCACAATTGCAAACTCACATAGTTAGGGGCCCTGTCAACACATAGTATATTTTTTTATCCTATTACTTCGGGGAAAGTATGGAATACCCAGTGTAAAAACTCACAGCAGACCTGAAATTTATTTGTTTTTGTGGACTTGTAATATTGTTGTTACAGGATATGAAAGGTCATGGAAAGACTGTTTTAAACGTAGACAATACCTATGTTGCCTTTGTTATGAATGACATTGTTGCTCTGGAGGACCCTTCAGCAGGACATGACTCTACCTCATTCACTGTTACCAAAGGTGCGCTTTGTATCTTAACCGATTGATCAAATCTCTAATAATTCATGAACCTGAACATCTGAACATTGTGCCTTCTATGCAGGAAAAACATACCGATTTAGGATATCAAATGTAGGCACTGTATTGAGCTTCAACTTCAGAATTCAGAACCATACAATGGTGTTGGTGGAAACTGAGGGTTCTTAACGCTGACCAGATCACTGGACGTGCATTTGAGTAAGTCTTATTCTGTACTTGTCAAGCAGACCAACCTGATGAGTGCTAGTTCATCAAGGCATATTCGAGATAAACTACTCTTCAAGTACGGCAACCTTAGATTTTGCCAATGCTACCTCTGGTTCTCATTTGCCTCATCCAATGGATCGGCAATTCTCAATGAATCAAGCTAGATCAATCAGGTTAATACTTATTCCCCAGTCCAACAGCTAGTGATGGTTTCTATTCTTGAGAAAAAGTTCTCTAAATTGTTTATAGTTGTTAAAGGCCATTTGCGAATGGTACAATCGAAATAATCTTTCCCTCGTATCAAGGGCAGAGCTAGGATTGCAGATAAAGGGGGGCAAACACTACATAACTATTTACGAAAATACTAAAATATTAGATTTTTACAATTATATTTTGCAATCAGGGTGACATGGTGTGATCGTGAAAAAATGATGATTAATTTCAACCATACAAACAATATACATGACATGATTAATTCAATTGTAGTTAGCTAATTAAGAGCTTCCTTTTTTACTTGAAGAAAACAGAAGCAGACATAGTGGTATAAGATGAGAGTTGGCGAGGAGCATACCTCTGCTTTCTTTCTGGCTTTGAGGTAGCAGGACGGTATAGTCAAAGTCCAAAGAGTAGTAGCAGCAGTAGCTTGACTGGACAGGATGAATTCAAGTGAATTTGTCGGACAACAATTTTATTTTTGAAATCCTCCTTCATCTTCTCCTCCTGCTTTATCTGTTCGTCTGTCTCATCTTCTTTGAAACTCGCTCCTGAGTCAGAGCCTCCGAGGATAACACTTACACAACCAACCCACTCTCTTTTGTCTTCTTATTCTTGTCTGTCTTTCCGGAAGGGAAATAGATGTGTGTATAGAGAGAGAGTCTTCTCTTTTTGGGCTAGCTCATGTGAAGCATACAAACAAAAACTTACCTGAATCAACTTACGAACATCGTGTTTTTCCAACTGCCCCAAACCCAAATGATTATTTTTAATTTTGAAAGATCAGAGAGAAAGCAAAGCATATCAGATCCCAACCAACCCAATTAATTTAACGTGTTAACTAATGTTTTATCACTCTTACCACCATATGCTAGCCGAGTCTGAGGTAAGATAATCCTAATTCTTTATTTTTTTTATTTTTTTAACAAAACAAAAGAAAACCAATGATGATGTAAATTTTCCTTGGCCGGTCTCCAACTCAATTAAAAATTTTAATATGAATATGATCACATGGGAAGCAAACCCACCATGTATGGTACTTCTCTTCTGGTTTCTTTGTTGCTCTCAGCGTGTGTAGGGGGTAAATGAATTAAAATGAGTTGGTAGAAATTAAGAGAGTGAGGGAGAGATTAAAAAAAGAAAAAGAAAGAGAGAGAGGGTCGGAATTAAAAAAAAGATATTAAAAAAATAGAGAAATTGAGTGGGATTGAGATTGGTGAGGGTGGAGTTTAAAAAAAATATATTTGTTGTTTTAATTTTTAGTGGAGTTAGAAGTCAAGATTTCATAAAAGGGGGGAATATAAAATTTTAAAGGGGACAATGTAAAAAATATGAGTAACTTAGAAAAAATAAGGGGGCAATTGCCTCCTGATATTCACGTAATTATTACATAATATATCCCTTAATTTATATATATTAGTGTTTCGATTATTATATTTTATAATAATTATTTCGTTTTCATGTCTTTGTAGGAATTTGAGCGTGAACGATGAAATCAGATTAAGGCGACAATTTAAGGAATGACAATTGGTCAATTCTAGCGGCGGTACAAAGTAGACGGTCACATATCTAAACCTAACCCAAATAAACCTAGGTCCACCTAATTTAACCTAAGCCCAAACACAAAATGTTAGCCTAAAAACCCAAGCCCAACACCTTTTGGAGAATCCAAGCCGAAGAAAATAGGAGAATCCTATTTAGCTCTCCCCGGTTTGGAGAAACTATTTTCTCTCTTCTTCTCTCTTTTCTTCCCCGCTCTGGGGCTCTTCTAACCACCACGCCAATCCACCCTATCGGCAATCCTAGCTCGATAGGAGAGCCGGCATCGCGATAATCCCGCCATCACCACCTCCTCCTCGTCTGCCACCATGTTCCTGTCCCTCTCTCTTCTCCATCATCCACACTGCCGCCATCCACCATCAGACACACCACCACCGCGACAGGAGCAGAAACAGGGAGCGGTCCCTCCTTTCTATTCTCCGCCGCTCGTCTCTCTCGATCCTCCTTCCTGTTTTCCTCTCTTCTCCATGGTCTCTCCCTCCTCCACTTCTCTCTTTCTGCTCCTTCATCCCACTGAAACAGGGGCGTTACAACCCTAAATAAACAGGGGCGTAACAACCCTAAATAAACAGGGGCGTGACAACCCTTAAAATCAGACAGAGCTCGCGATAATCCCGCCATCACCACTTCACCTCGCCATCACCACCTTCTCCTTCATCCCACTGAAACAGGGGCGTGACAACCTTGTTTCTCGTCATCACGCTACACAGCCACCACCACCACCTTCCTCGCCATCACCCGAGCACAACAACAACCACCTCGCGCACAAAACAGAGTCCATGTTTCTCCTCCTTCACGAACCGCCGCCGCCCCTGTTTCTCCCCTATCTCGGCCCTCTTTCCTGTTTCCCTCTCTATTTCTCACTGTCTCTCTCTCGACCACCATTACAACCAGACCAAGCAACCACCACCATCACCGCCGCGAAACAGAGCTCGTGACAGAGCATCATCCCCGCTCCTCTCCGTTCTCTCTTCGTCTCGGTCTCTCTTTGTATACCGATCGTCACCCAACGTCGGTCATCTCCTGGCGCACACCTGCACGCCCAAGCATGACCTCCATCAGCGCTCCTGCGTCGGCTCTGGTATCCCGCCTCCTCTCTGTTCAAATCGGAAGAGAAAGGGTGGCACTTATTTGCACCCCGGTGTTTACTCTGAGCAAACACAGACCATCAGCAGCTCTTTTCTCGGGATTCGTGTTGGTGCAGAGATGAGTTGCGGCATACCACACCACGAGGAGATGACCACTGCTACCATGGAGAGCTAAACCCTTCGCCAAGGCTAAGATGAAACCAATTGGGTTTCAAGAGTTTGTTTTAGTTTGATTTTTTTATATTATTATGTGCTTAACTGCAAAATACATTTAATTTCTGAGTATTAGTAAATTACTTTCACCGATTATATCGGATTTGATTTAGACTAGTCGGTAGTTAGAGTTTTCTTTACTAATATTTAAAGCATTAGTTTTAATTAGTTAAGTTAGACTTGTGATTGAGTGTGCCGTAATAAGACACTCAATGCTAGAAGTCTATAATTTATGCTGAAGTTAATTGTAACATTAGATTATAAAACTGAATTGTTCTTAACGATCACATCATCGATGCAAGCAATGGATTCTCATCCCTAAAGCTTCTCGCTTTAGAAAATAATAAGTTAGATTAAAATAACTTGAAAAATTGAATTGGTGGATTCAATGCATTGGTTTCCCTTCTCATATTCTTAAAAAAAAAATTTAATTTGATTTTTAGTTTAGATATTTTGATTGTTGTAACCCCCATTTAAATTATTTAAGTGAACTCTGAAATTTAATTGCAACCAAAGTCCTCGTGGGATCGACATGTACTTGCCCTTGTCTACCAGTTAGACACTGTGCATTTGCAGTTATTACAAGTAGGTTAAATTAACTTATTTATTTATGTTAGTTAAATCTGCATCAAGTTTTTGGCGCCGTTGCCGGGGACTGTAGCGGTGTAATTGAATTTAAGAGTTTATTTTCACTAATTTGTAGTTTAGGTTTAAAAAAAAAATTAGGTCAGATATATATTGCTTTTAGGATAGGCTTGATTTTATTTTTTAGTTATTTCTTTTAAACCTAAGAAGTTTTGATACTTGTTTTTTTTTTTTTTTTTTTTGCAGGTATTAACAGGTAGGAAGCATATATTACAGGTTGCATAATAAAATAAAAACAATAAAAAACAAAAAGAAAACAAAACAAAACAAAAAGCACAGGGTCTGAATTGTTTATAGGTTGTTATCGCGTGAACACTCTCAGAAGTCGGCGAGCCATCACATGGACGGTGCTTCTGATCGATGTCAACTCGACTTCTACCCGGCGTCGCAAGTAATCCAAGAGAGGTTCACGCCGGAGGTAACTTCTTCCCACCGCATCTGCACGTGGTTTCTGAGTGGATTACTGTGTGTTTTGCTTGTTTTGCTTTTAGCTAGAATTGCATGCAAATTTGAATAGATTGAGGATATTTCTGATGCTGTAAAATTGTGTGCCCTCTCCAGCGGATAGGTTAACCACCATCTATTTTAGGGTTAGGGACCTAAGCCCTCACTATTAAAATTTGTAGCAAGATAAATTAGAACAAGACGCTCATATGACCCCTCTTTTGAAACTTGAAAGTTTAAAGTAGTCAAGTGAAGGAACATATCCAATCTTGGAATAGTTCTGAAACTAGCATTACACTTTAAGCTGAAGGTAGAAAAGGAGGTAGGAGCAATTAGATTTCAGGATATTTTTATGCTGGGAAACTCTGTGCTCTCTCCCACGGATAGGCTAATTAAAATGGATTTCAGCCCTTGATTAGTAACAAACATAGGTAATAAAAAGGAGTGCTAGTAAATTAGTTTCTCACGAGATTAATTTGCTTCGTAGAAACCGCGACTTTTCGTGGGGATATAACTATCAGTTGCGCAGTACCCGAAGGCAATCTGAATGATTGTATTGCTAGGTACTCATCTAGGGTCGTTTGTCATTCATCTTGTTTGCGCATCATATAGGTCTTGATTAGGTTTTCCCATTTTTTTTAGAGTTAGGTCATCTTCATATAGAAGTTAGGCTTGCATATAAAAAAAAATGAACCTCAATAATTATCCATCTTGGTTTCCTGAGCAAGTCAATGCATTTAATGCAATGCAACAACCTGATTATGCTCCATATTCAGATTATTACAACTCAGGTTCAACATATTATCTTGACTTCTCATGGGCCCATGGTCAGTACCATGGAGGCCCTACTGTCACTCACACGACTCAAGTTTCCATTCCTGCTAGTGAGCCTCAACCTAATCGAGTTGTTCCTCCTTCTAACACATCTAGTTTAGAGGACGCATTAACTCGTTTTATGCAGCGAATTGGAGATATGTTTGAGCAAAATTCTCAGGACATTACAGAATTGATAGCTACTTCTCAAAAAAATGCTCAAGTTATCACGAAACTTGAGATGACTTTGAGTCAGATAGTTGAGTCACGTCTTGAGATAGAGTCAGAGGAAGTCCCTAGCCAACCTATTTCCAACCCAAATGGTCAATTTGAAATTAGTGGTACATCTGAGCCGGACAGTGAAGATGTCCAATCCATTACTACCCTTAGGAGTGGAAAACTGGTTGACAATCAGGTAGGAATGTCTGACATAAGTGTTATTATATCCTCACCCAATTTTACTCAAGTTGCATTCTCCTCTCATAAGAAGGATGATAAAGCCTCATTTATTGATGAACCTGTAGATTTTGAGAAACTACAGACATCTCCTTTTCATGTTGACTCATTAGACATATGCCTCCCTAGTGACTCATGCATAGAATCAAACTGTGAACATTCTTTAGAGTCTCCACTTGACTGTTTTCATGATACACATAATCATTTAGAGGTTTGTTTGATTTATTTTAGTTTAGACTTTGATGTTGATGATTCCATTAGGGAAGTCAATGATTTGCTTGACTCAGTCCCCATTGTGGATCCTAGTTATAAATAGAAGTCTAAAGTGGAGCCTCTTCCACTCAGTGAGTCAAAACTAGTCCCATCAGTTGAGCCACCTGAGCTTGACCTTAAACAATTGCCTGACACCCTTAGGTATGCGTTTTCAGGTACTGATGATACTTTGCCTGTTATTATTTTATCTATATTGAATTCAAAACAGGTTGTCCCAAAGAAGTCGGGAGATATATCTAGTAAAAGAGTGCAATCCATAAGTAGTGTCAACTCTAGGGTTGGGGGTGTTGTTGAGCTATCCAGCCTAACATCTTTGTGGTATTCATGTGATGATCTTGTGCCACATGATATATCTATAGTTACATCTACCTGCATCACATTTCCATTGACCAGGGCTAATTATGTGGATCCCATGTTCTTGAGTAAGGATTTCAATTTTCACCATCCTGATGTGAAAATTATCCAATCTTCTGATTTGGAACCAGAGTTAGGATGTTTCATTTTAGGAGTAAGGGAGGATCTTTTGTTGCATATCACTACTTGCGACCCATTCATGTTTAAGATCCCTACTGACTTCCAAGGAATGCGAGTTTCTTTACCATTTCTATATGATTTTAGATGGTGTTCTTGCAACTTTTTGGGATGTGCTAGTATATCTTGTGTCGCATGTGGTTGTTATTTTTGAGTGGCCTGATCCTCAACTTTTCAGGTTGTTGGTATACGATTCCTTAACCCTTTTGATTCGTTTATATCTTAGTCTAGGTTTGGAGGAGTGTTCGTTATGTTCTTTCTCGTCATTTCATGATACTCAGATTGAGGAAGAATATATGTCGGGCTGACGACGTTAAACCAAACGCTCCTAGGAGGCAGCCTAGCTTCAGTTGTGTCATTATGGTTAGTCTAGATTGATTTTCGAGTTCTTTCTAGTTGCATTTCACTCATACTCGTTAGCTCCGTAACAATTTTGACTTACAACTGATACATGTAATTTTTTAATTTTTAATTATTTTTCATTTGTGTCTTGTATTATTTTTATCAATTTATCATGATGAGTCCACAGTTTTTATGTCTATGAGCGTTCATTGGTGGAAGATTTCGTCGAAATTGGTAAAAACTTTCCCATGGTAATATCACTTTAACTCTCATCTTTTATTTTTCCTGCATTTGTCATGATCATCATTTTAGACATTGAGGACAATGTTGGTTTAGGTTTGGGGTGAGGTTTAAGAGTTTTTTTTTCTGCATTCTTCGAAAATTTTGAAATGAAATGTATTTCACAAGTGACTATTGTATTCTACTCAATCTCCATTGAATACATAGTTAATTATGAATGTGTGAAAATTTTCGATTTGGAAATGCATTCAAAATCTAAGTTTCTTTCCAATGACGAAAATGCGCTTTCAAGTATGCTTTTAAATTTGAGGAATGCATGCTTTCACTTTACACTTTTATATATCAATAGGAAAACATATGGTTTGATATTATCTTTAAGTTAAATATATTTCATGTGATTTTTTGGACTCGACCACTCTTGCACTATAAGCCGAGTTAGCATGATTTGAAGTTAATCAGTAAGATATTAACTAGAAAACCTTAGAATAATAGTGGAGACTTAACCCTTGTGAGTTTTGAGACATTCTATTTTTCGTGAGGGTTATTAAATAAACTCTTATTTTTCTTGAGTCTGCATTTTCTCGTTGATGATCTCATTATTCTTGTTTCTTTTATTGATTGCTTTGAGAATGGTGTTAAATTGAATTATTACACTATAATTTTTTGTTTTATTTAGTTAAGATGTCATAATACCGACTAGAGCTTAAGAAGTGATATAAGCATTTTTTTTTTCTTCTTTGAACCGTTCTTTAGCCTTTTAGCCTACCCAATAATAAATATCTGTTTGCATCCCTTTGAGCCTTTAAATAGACTTTTTCTTTGCTAACTCCATATCCATTACCTACTCCAGTTAGGGAGTAATATCACATATTATTTTTATCCTTACCCAATGTCTCTGAGAATGTGTATGGTTGATGTATTTTTGAAATGGGCAAATAAAAAGAGTTGAAATTAAATATTCCATGAATCCTCGAGACTGAAATGTTTTATTGTGCAGAAGGGGAAAGCATGTATAAAAAAAAAATATGAAGAAGAATTTCGAAGGAAGAAAAATTAATGGTGTACACCATTGGTTTATTCTTCAGAGCCCAACGTACTTGTTAAAGGGTGTATCCATTCTCAAATAATTTTCATGTATCTTTTTTCATTCTTGTTAGCCAAAATCTTAGCCTCATTACAACCTAATAAAGACCTAATTGATCTTAATTAAAAGTTTGGTTCATAGATGTGGAGATTAAATAAACAAGAACTATGGCGTGTGATTAAACATTCTCAAAGTAATTGATATTCATGTCCATGAGATCATATTCATTTCATTCTTTGAAAAATCCGTTTTTTCATGATTATTATATGTGAGATGTTTGTCTTTCCATAATTTATTATCTTTCTCACATATAAACTGAGTGATAACTAACCAATCTCTGAGTGACAAGAGAGATTTGTAGTCGAAGCGTACAATTCAAAGGTTATCTAGTCATATCTTTGCTAAGAAAAATAAAGTTATGTTGATAAGGCCATGCACACACACACTTCGAGTTGGGAATATTGATGAAATTTATTTAACCTTTGGGTATTATTAAATTGTTGTGAGACTTTTTGATATATTATTGTGAGACTGTTAGCTGTTTTCAAAATTTTTTGGCAATTAGATTATTACTCTGAGGATAATAAATCGAGTTACCATGTTTTGGAAATTTATTGAGTCATAATGTTTGTGGGTAACATTTTTGAAAATCCTCACGAGACTTGATGCGGATTTAACTAACCTAAATAAATAGGTTAATTCAGCCCACTTGTAATAACCGCAAGTGCACGGTGCCTAACTAGTAGACAACGACAAGTACGGGTCGATCCCACGAAGAAGGTGGATGCAATTGAATTTTAGAATTTAATTAAACTAATTTAAATGGAAAATGGGGTTACAACATTTTTAAAACTAAACTAAAAATAAATTAAAAATAAGAAAAATAAAATAAGAGATAGATGAAATGGGTTTTTGTGGCTTGGACTCATCAATGAGTTAGTAAAATTATTGAAATCTAAATTACTGAATTTAAAAACGAGAAGCGTTAGGGATGAAAATCCCTTGCTTACACTGAATATGTGATCGTTAAAATCCAATTAAACTTATACCATGCTTCTATCAAATATTAACAAATTATTTCAAGCAAATACGCTCTTACAAAGTATTAAGTGGCTTTTTAGGGCACAGTTAATCAAAGTTTAAGCTTAATATTTTTAACACATGCTTTGAATATTAATAAAGGGTAATTCTAACTACCAAACATATCAAGTTTACTTTCTCGAACATGCAAGGTGAAAGCAATTTATCAAAATTCAGAAATAAATTGTAATTAACAATTAAGCACACAATTCAGTAAAATAAATCAAAATAACTTATACAGCCCATTTAGTTTGTCACAAACTCGATGTGGTGGCACTCAACAGATCAGCAGGTGGTCCGAACACGAATCCCGATACAAATGGGCCCAAAATGCTCTGTGGTGGCTCTTACAAATACCTAGGGTGTGAATAGCCAAATAACCAAATTAACCAACTCCCGCCTCTACTACAGTAGCGCTACAGTGACGCTACAGTAGTCGTTCGCTCTGCTCGTTTTCTCCAGCGCGACAGCGGCGCTGCTCACAGACTTCCTTCGCTCCCCGCGAACGTCCCGACCTCCAATTGATTCTGAAACCTGCAAAATAGACAGAAGGTGAGGAAACAATCGAGAGAGATGCAAAAATAAACAGAGAGAGCTCGGAGAATACTCCCTGTTTTCGCTTCCTGTTTCAGCGATGGTGGTGCGCCGCGGTGAGGTGTTCTGTGGTGGTTGTCCGGTGGCGGAGAGATGGTAAGGAGGTCTGGACGAAGAGAGTACAGAGAGGAGAGGAGGACGCAGGGTCTGGCTGGGTCGCGAGGCGGAACAGAGCCGCAGTGAGCTCTGTTTCGCGAGGTGGTTCTCGAGTGATGGTGCTCGATCTGTGACGGTGGTCAATGCGGAGGTAGTGGTGGTTGAGTGGACAGGGGAGAGGACCAGAGACGGTGATGGTGGAAAGTTGACGTGAAACAGGGTTGTCACACCCCTGTTTCACGGTGGTGGCGGTGGCGGTTGTGCTGTCTGGAGGTGGTGGTGGTGCTAGGGTGATGGTGGTGGCGAGGTGGTGATTGCTGAGTGAGTGGTGATGGTCACCTTGTGAGATTCACCCTTGAGAGAGGAGAGGTTTTGATTTTTTTCTAATTCTCTTCTTTTCCCTTCTCTTCCTCCTCTCCCTTTCTCACCCTATTATCTTCTATTTATATAAAATTATCAAGATGAATAGGGATGAAATGAGGGAATGATTCATCAATGAGGGTAGGAGAAGGATTGGGCTTGGCATTAGGTTTGGGTTTAGGTTATGGATTAGGTTATGAATTAGGTTTCGGGTTTAGGTTTTTGACTGCTTTATACCACCGTTGGAATCGACTAATTGTCGTTCCTTAACTTTTCGCTTTAATATGATTTCATCGTTTACGCTCAAATTCCTACAAAGACATGAAAACGAAATAATTACTATACAATATAATAATCGAAACACTAACATGTATAAATTAAGGGATATATTATGTAATAATTATGTGAATATCAAGACTATAATTCGTCCACTAGAGGTAATCTAGGGGTTTAAAGCCTTGTTGCACGTTTAAGGTAAGTGCAACCGATGATTCCTGCGAAAATGAGTTAAAATTGTATTTTTATTGTTTTGCTCGAGGACTAGCAAAATATAGGTTTGGGGGTATTTGATATTCACGTAATTATTACATAATATATCCCTTAATTTATATATGTTAGTGTTTCGATTATTATATTTTATAATAATTATTTCGTTTTCATGTCTTTGTAAGAATGAGCGTGAACGATGAAATCGTATTAAGGCGACAATTTAAGGAATGACAATTGATCGATTCTAACAGTGGTAAAAAGTAGAATGTCACATATCTAAACCTAACCCAAATAAACTTAGATCCACCTAATTTAACCTAAGCCCAAACCCAAAACGTTAACCTAAAAACCCAAGCTCAACGCCTTGGAGAACCCAAGCCCAAGAAAATAGGAGAACCCTATTTAGCTCTCCCCAGTTTGGAGAAACTCTTTTCTCTCTTTTCTTCCCCTTTCTCGGGGCTCTTCCAGCCACCACGCTAATCCACCCTGCCGGCAATCCTCGCTCGATAGGAGAGCCGGCAGCACGATAATCCCGCCATCACCACCTCCTCCTCGTCTGCCACTTTCTTCCTGTCCCTCTCTCTTTTCCATCATCCACACCGTCGCCATCCAACATCAGACGCACCACCACCGCGACAAGAGCAGAAACAGGGAGCACCACCCCTGTTTCTCTCCCTCATTTCTGTTATCTGTCACTCGACTCTCGATCCTCCTTCTTGTTTTCCTCTCTTCTACACGGTTTCTCCTTCCTCCACTTCTCTCTTTCCGCTCCTTCATCCCACTGAAACAGGGGCGTGACAATCCTCAAACCAGACAAAGCTCGCGATAATCCCGCCAACACCACCTTTTCCTTCATCCCACTGAAACAGGGGCATGACAACCCTGTTTCACGTCATCACGCCACACAACCACCACCACCACCGAGCACCACCTTCTCCGCCATCACCCGAGCACAACCACAACCACCTCGCGCACAAAACAGAGTCCATATTTCTCCTCCTTCACGAACCACCGCCGCCCCTGTTTCTCCCCTCCCTCTTTCTTTTTTCCCTCTCTATTTCTCACTGTCTTTCTCTCGACCATCGTTACAACCAGACCAAGCAACCACCACCTCTCCGTTCTCTCTTCGTCTCGGTCTCCCTTTGTAAGAGCCCCCAGAAAGGGGAAGAAAAGAGATAAGAGTTTCTCCAAACTGGGGAGAGCTAAATAGGGTTCTCCTATTTTCTTGGGCTTGGGTTCTCCAAAAGGCGTTGGGCTTGGGTTTTTAGTTTAGCATTTTGGGTTTGGGCTTAGGTTAAAGTAGGTGGACTTAGGTATATTTGGGTTAGGTTTAGATATGTGACCATCTACTTTGTACCACTGCTAGAACCAATTGTCGCCTTAATACGATTTCATCGTTCACGCTCAAATTCCTACAAAGAAATGAAAACTAACTAATTATTATAAATAGGTTAATTTAACCTACTTATAGATTGCACTCACCATGTATGGTACCTCTCTTCTGGTTTCTTTGTTGCTCTCAGCGTGTGTAGGGGGTGATTGGATTAAAATGAGTTGGTAGAAATTAAGAGAGTAAGGGAGAGATTAAAAAAGGAGAAAGAAAGAGAGAGGGTGGGAATTAAAAAAAATAGAGAAATTGAGTGGGATTGGGATTGGTGAGGGTGGAGTTTAAAAAAATATATTTGTTGTTTTAATTTTTAGTGGAGTTAGAAGTCAAGATTTTATAAAAGGGGGGAATATAAAATTTTAAAATGGACAATGTAAAAAATATGAGTAATTTAGAAAAAAAAAATTTTAAAAAATAAGATTGCCCTCCTTAGTCCTTACCTAACACATAGATCCACTGTTCAGGTTGGTTCTCACAATTCCTTAGCTAGATTTTCATTATGGTTATTTAAGTTGTGTTTTTGCTTTAAACCAAAATGAATTTGGATGTTTAAACCTTGAGATCGCAACGGTTACTGAATTGGTATCTTGGGGTGGAACTCTACATCAAAGTCTATGATCCGGATCTGAACTCTGCTAACCATCGAACCTTCTCCTTTGTGGTAATCCTCCTTTCTGTCATCTATTGTTATTTATCGGAGTTCATTAAATTTTTACTGAACTTTGCTGTATTCCTGTTGTTAGGAATTCTTGAACCTCCACCTACACCTCCAGCACCAGCTCCACATAGTTCATGGTAAGGGATCTGAATATTGACGCTTTGCTAATGAATAAGTAATGACTAATGAGACGGGTAGCTTAAAAATTATCAATTTAGTTAGAATTTAACCTGCATTATTTAAATTCTCATCTTGTAAAAAAATACATACATATATATTTTTCTTAATTTTGTCTAAGTATATAACAAAATCACTATTTTTGTGGCAGGAATACAACAGACGCGCCAAGCCCTTACCTGTTTGCAACCCTTATTGTCTTACTTGTAGCATGGTTCAATAATTTGATTTCTGATCCCACGTAATTGTGTTGTATATATAGGTGCAACAATTCAATTGTTTTTCTCCGTAAAATAACATAAATTGGTACAATGTTGTAAAATTGTTTACTTATTTCATGCTGCTTTACTTATATCCGGTGCTCTGTTTCATTTGCGAAACAATCTTATTTTACCCTTGTCAATGGTGTTGGGGCATAGACATAAACTCTGATTTTCTAATTAGCAGTGTTTAGACAGTCACCCAAGTTAACTTCAGGTTTTCAAATGAACTCGGAATACTTTTGCTTTAAAAGAGAGACTCGTTTAAGGGTTTGTTCATTGTTTTTCTAGTCTCCGGTCTTAAATTCATTAACAATCCTGAATTCATAGTCTTCCCTCATGTTTTTTAGTCCCCGGGTCTCAACCCTTTCTATTTTACTGAATTTACCCCAAAAAATGTAACCCAATAGTGTAACAAAATAAAGAGTATTAGTAGACTCGCGGGTTCATCTTAACTAAATGTACATGATCAGCTTGTTCGTTATGTTTGCTCACTTTGGTCTGATGACCTATTCTGGTGACAAATAGTTAGTTAGTCCTAGTACCTGGAATCAATATTAGTACCCTTTTAGAGACTGTCTAATCCAGAGCGCGACTAGGCAACCAACCCTACATCACAAAAACACGCCTCGAAACATATCAAGGTTCCCATTTCTTCTTCGTAACTTTACAAAGACAACAAATCTATCTTAGATTAGGGGTGTTGGGTTTAATATCGAGTAGTTACTTCACATGGCAAGTGTGAGCATAACAAACAGTATAGTTCTCTCAAAAGGGTAAAGATGGATGTTGTGAAGTTGATTGTGTTGGTGGAGTGAGTATGAAGTCCTTGTCATTGAAAGGAGGTCTGTTTGGATGGATGGATGGATGGATGGATAGCACACTTTTGTTTCACCACAAATACATGCATTAGTTGCAACTTCTCTGGATGAACATCACTCCTTCTCATCCATCCCACTCCACTGGCCGCACTACCACTAATAAGCAAAAACAACACCCATACACATCAGTCCATTTCCCTTGCTTTGCTCTCTAGTGAGTGAGCACAACAAAAATGAGTGAAGCTTTTGTTAGAGCTTTTTGTTTTGGGGTTCTTTGTTGGTATAATTCGAGTCACACTTCCATGACAATAGTTTTTGGCTTCACCATGTAAACACACATCTTGGTTTTGGCTTGTCACAAGTCACAACCCATTAACATGTAATCTTCTTCTTGCTTCTTTAGAATATTAGACAAATTGAAAAGAGATTTTGTCAAGGATCACTATGGGTAAACAAAACATGGATGGCTTATGAATGATTCAACCTTTGAAAGACAATATGAGTAGTGTTTAGACTAAGGTGACCACTCGATTTGCTTTGCCGCCCTGTCCATTTTTTCGCCCATTGTGTCATTGTACAATCATTTGTAATATTGAATCTATCATCTTACTCGGTCAAAAACTGGTGAACGAATAATAAGTGAATACAAGTGTTAGCAATGACTTATGTCATTTAAATTGTCATATACTCTAAAAACTTAAACCGACAGAGAAGAAAACTCTAGTGTATATAAATAATAATGGCGTATGGGCAATACGAGTAAATTTTAGTTTTCAATAACCACCAATTAACACAGATACTTGCTTAAACTCGATTTCCCTATTTGAACATGGATCGTACTATTCCAAGTTATTGTTCACCCCCTTTAAATGTAAAGATAACCATGGAACTTAAACATATATAGACATGAGTCACTGTCGTGATTTATCAACATGACCCAATAGTGCACCACAATCAACCAATATTAGATGGTGGAACCCAATGGCATCTAATAAACCATGGGACCCTGTAATTGGGTAGCTCAAGAACTAAGTAACTTGGGTGGTTGATGGATTAGGTGTGAGTAAGTGAGTGAGTGAGTGAGTGTGGTTACTGAGTATAGACTGAGAGAAACTGAAAGTGAGGTGAACTTATTACAACACACCAAAACCAGAGAATTAAAAACAAATATAATCAACTCTCTTTAAAGCTAAATAAGGCAGAGATCAGTTACTTACTAACCTTTCCTATTTTATTCTTTTTCATTTAATGAAACAAACAAACGGAGCTTTAGCTTTCTTTTAACCCAAAGCAAGCATGGAACCTAATCCATGACTTTTAATGGTGGCAAACTCCAACTTACCTTTCTTTGTTCTCACTCACTCACACACACTTGCACAAAAAAGAAAAATGTAAAGAAACAAGAAAATAAAGATGCCCCATTTGGTGAATCAAATCAAAACAAATTAGTACTATACCTTGATGAACACAAATACTTGATAAAAAAATGAATGATTAAATTCAAGAATCAAAAGAATTTGATAATTATAATGATGGTAATAACAATAGTACTAATAATTCACAATTGGGTCAATATGGTATTCAATCAATCGATGAGAAGAAAGCTACCGCAGGTTTGGGTCGCTTTGTGTAGGCAAGTAAGTACTTACTAGTAATGGCAATCTACGAGAGACGAAGCGGAGTAGACAAGTTGTTGTTGTTTCGAAGTGAAAGGAAACTTGTTGTCTCGATCATCTTCGGGTGCCGGCAGGTTTAGATCCAATGATAGAAGGCTTTTAGTTTTCTTGTTGTCTTGGGACTCTGATATGATTGAGTCCATTGCAGTGGTCATGGTGTTGGTGGTGGTTGTCGCGGTGTTGGTGGTCCTGTGTCGCCTCATGTGTCCTCCTAATGCTTGGCCTGAAGAAAATTCTGATCCACATATGGAGCACTCATGGACCTTAGACTTGTTGTTTGTAGTAGTACTATTATTGAACATAGCTCTATTGCTAATTTGGAGACTAAGTGATGATGAGCCATTGTTATTGAATTGATGAGCATCATCATCCAACAACATCAATGCCTTCTTTTCCTCAACATTCATGGCCTTAGGCTTCTTGTGACTTGCCCGGTGACCGCCTAGTGCTTGGAACGAAGGAAAACATCGGTTACATGTCTTACACTCGTAAACATAATACCCCGCCTTGCCTGTAGTGGTGGTGGCAGCCTCAGTGAATCGCCGGCTATTGAATTTCTCTACAACAACACCACCACCACCACCATCTCCTCCTCCTCCACCATCTTCAATCCTTTTCGCCATGTTTGGACTATGTCCTTGAGCTAGTAGAATAAGGCAATTCGCCATATCCTCTTCTTCCTCCGTACTATCACCAAATTCAACAGACGTCGTTGGTGATCTCATAAAATTACGCTCATCTCCACCACCAACACGACCACCACCTCCACTAGACGAGCTAGTAGTAGTAGTAGTCATAGGAAAGGTGGTAGCAAGCGGAGACAAGGCCCTTTGCCGCTTAGTACGCTTCCCCTTGACGACGTTTACATTACTAGTACTACTATGCTCCACGACGTTGTTGTTGCTGTTGTTTTTATTGCTCGGAGCTACGACTTCCCCTACAACCTCCATGTTCATTACCTCCCACCACCACCCCAATAATCAAGAATTCAATAAAATGAATTAAGGGGTGAGCAAGAGAAGCTATAAAAGAAGGTTGATGAGAGGAAGCAAAAATATTAACAAGTGTTGTTGTTGTATATTTATAAATATATGTAAGAAAGATTGAAGTGAAGAAGAAAAAAAGAGGTTTAAGTAGTCAAACCTCTCTTGCGTTTCTCCAACCTTAGAAGTTATACTTAAAAAGAGAGAAAGATAGGTGAAGAGATGGTGAAGAATACAAGACACATAAGAGACACTAGAATAAAACTGAAATGTGGTCAAAATAGATGAGATGAGTTTTTACTCCAACAGGTTTTTTTGCCAAAGATATTAATGGTTAATTAAGCCCGTTTCATTTACTCTCTAAATCACACACTTTGCCAACTCACTTACACTATAATTGTAAACCAAAACCAACTCAAGCCATTTCATTCACTTCTCTTCTTCAAGGTCTTCTTAGTTAGAGAGAAAATTAAGATATTTGCTTGAGATAGAGAAAGAAAATAATAGATGGAGAGAGAAAGTGAGTGAGTGAGATTCGGATGGCTTTGAAGCAAACCCATTGCTTTTCCACAACGATTCTCTCTCTCTCTTTCATTAGATGGATAGACAGAGGGTTGGAGTGCAAGCCTGTAACCACGCAATTTGCGCTGATCCCTTCCCTTCTTTTTATATCTTCTTTGTATGTTTTTGGATTTTTTGAGACTTCCAATTATTTTTGCTTGATTAATACTGTAATTAGTGATCAACATTTTAGTGTCTAGGACATGAAAGGGGCTGTGGTATGAGTGGAATAATGGTAGAACCATTGGCACACGGCAATTTACATAATGGTATTAGAGTCAGACTCAGCGAAAAGTGTGCCGATATTAGGCCCTAAGAGGATGGATTGTAACACTCTGTGTGGACGGATTATGAGGTTGGTTGACTATCAGGGGATTATAATCCCACATCGCTTCAGTCAAGGAAAATGATGCATTATATATGTGCGAGTTTAAATCTTCATAATAAGACACATTTTAAATTTGTGCGGGTGTAATAAGCCCAAAGCGAACAGTATATTACCATATGAATCAGGTTGTTACAACCATGTTTGGACCATGCCGCGCTATAGGATCACTAAGCGTACCCTGTTGGGCAATTATATGTGAGTATTAAAAGAACAGAAATTCTAAATGTAGAGGGAAAGAGCGAGGAAACCAGCGAGGTAAACGAGGTGGCGGGGGGTGAACCGTTCACCCCCCTCGAGATGCTTTCCGCGCGCACATCTCGAGGGGGGTGAACGGTTCACCCCCGCCACCTCGTTTACCTCGCTGGTTTCCTCGCCCTTTCCCTCGACACATAGAATCGCTCTTAAAAGAATTAATTTTGAGACACGCAACGCCATTTTTCAAGTATTTATTAAACATTGCGATGAAGTGTGATAGCCATTGAAGAATGTAGCTTGATGGTATACGACTTGCTTTTCTCTTATTTCTTTGTTAATTAAAGAAATAATGTTTTATCTCTTGATCATCCATTTAATGGGTATATTATTACTGAAACTGAGTACTATAAAAATCAGAAATTGTTATTAAATAAATAAGTATTACCAAGTGGGGATCTTATGATCACTAATCAAACACTTCATGTGCTATTGACTTGACCTATACAAAATTTATCTAATCCACCCTAATAAGTAAGCATATCCTCCTTGGGAGGAGACCATATATAACATGCAATGCAATGTAACTCCCAGCTATTGATATTCCTCGAGATTCAAGTTATACGAATCGCTAGGAAAATCGGATAGCTAAACCATTAGAGAATCTTAACCTATATACATTGTTATTTGCTGACATCTCATCCATTAATTAAGTAAACTATCGAGCTTAAATAATGGTGGTGATCAGCCAAATTGGGATTATAGTTAACAATGATTGGAGTTCACTGTTGATTGGAGGATGAGAGTATTGTGAAAGTAAATGGTGTGCCACTCTCACCCCCATTTGCAATATTTGACACCTCAACATGAGACACTCTTTGCTTTAAGTATGGTATAATTATCTTAATTTTTTTTATAAAGATTAGAGATGTGTCATGCTTTTATGAATTATTTCTTCTTTTGGATCTCACTCAATCAAAATGCAAACACATATGTGCATAGGTTATTCTATTTTTAGTTGGTAAACTATGGTACTAATATGAGAAAAGAAAATGTTCGGAAACCAAGTTTTTGCAATCATATTTTGCAATTAGAGTGAAGTAGCGATGTCACATCATTCTAGTTGCAGAACCTAATTGCAAAATATGATTTTCTAGCGTCACTCTCACCCATTATTATTGAAAGCTGATATTTCTCGAATTCTAGTACACTAATTAAGAGCCTAAACGAAGGCATCCGCATAGTTAAAAGTTTATTTCATTTAATTGCTAGTATAATGCATAGGTAGCAAATGAAGCAATGTGTCTTCATTAATTTGTTGGGCGTTTTACATCAAACTACTCGATTAGGCCTTGACATGCATGTCTTGAACTCGAAAGAGTAATACACTCTTTGAGTTAATTAAATCAATTGAAATTGAAATGAAACTGTACGTTACTCAACTTAACAATTTAAGTAGCAAAGCAATTATAACCATCATTATTAAGTCATGAATAAACGAAAACTGCCAGATTGCTTGATGCTTATGAATTAACACTACTTGAAATCTACTCAATAATTCAAAATCTAAAATCAATAACACACTATCATGAATTTCGCTTATAGAAATGCCGCGATCTCAGTCTCCTAATCACAAAATTTCAACCCCACGATGCACCAAGATGTCTAATAATCACAATTTTTTTTCAACATAAAAATATGTTACTTTTTCGGTTTTCAAATGTCATAACATATAGTATATATAACAAAGTGCGAGTGCCAAACAGAGTGTTAGTTGCCCACTAGTGACGCCCAAGTCCCCCACAACACTTGGTAGCAAGTCTTCGATAGTGTGGAAGAGTTGGATTGGATTCTTGGCGTAACAAATTGGTTTGGTTTGGCTGGCTGGCTGGTTGTGTGAGGCACGTAATATATACACAATCAAACAAATAGCTAAGTGATGAAGTGAAGCAAAGTCTCTCAGTCCATCTCATAAGTTGGTGGATGGATCATGCATGGGTGGATTAGCAAACAAAGTTGAAGTTAATTGAGTCCCTAAACTCCTCTTATCTCTCTCTCTAGTTACTCTTATCTCCACCTCTCCTCCATCTTCTCTCCAAAACTATATAATAAACTTTGATGAAGACTTTATGATTAATATTGAATATAAGTATATGGTAGTGTTGAAATATCACTTATAATTAAGGTGGTGATACTTGATAGTATTATATATTGTGGTAGCTCCACTTCACACGTCAACTTCATGAGACCTCTTCACTAGCTTCTGAACTACTCTTGCAACTTTTTTTTTTGCTTTTCTTGGAACGAAGACAAAACACTAATTACATTATGGTATATATTGGTAGCTAGCTCTAAGCCTCTAGATATTATACTAGAAAAGTATATAGAGATTAGAGGATTACTTGAAGGTATTACATTCTAGGCATTATAAACAAACAAGTAAACCCATTGGCTTCATTTTCTCTATGGAATTGTTCTACAACTGGATTGACATACAAGTGAGTGATCGAGATCTTTATAATATTGTATAGGCATATGTTATGTACACCCATATACTAATTATATAGACAGGGAGTCAATTTGTTGCAAATAACCACATCATCACATTTTGTGCTAATTACCCATTACCCATACAAATGTTGCAATGGGCACGTTTTGGACAAACCTTTATGGAATGATTGAATGTCTATCTATGTTGCAATGAGCAAACGTGAAGCATGTTTGCATGTGGGCACTAAGTAGTGAAGTCAGTGTCGTTAGTGACATCCAAACACAATGCAAGGAAGACAAATATGATGGGGGAGAATGTATATGTGCAATGGTTTGACAAAATGAAAAAGTAGCACATGAGGGCAGGTCAGTTTACCTTGTATTAAGCCATCAATCTCTCTTTCACTAACATGAGAATGTTGTTATATCAAAGAGGATTTGTTCCCTTAAAAGTTTTTAATTATAATGATTGGAGAAAGACACTGTTCACAATTAAGTTAAACAAGCAGATCTCAACATTTATATATTAAAAGTATTTTAGAAGTAGCAGACATCATCGGGCATTTGGTCTAGTGGTATGATTCTCGCTTAGGGTGCGAGAGGTCCCGAGTTCAATTCTCGGAATGCCCCGAACTTTTTTTTTTCATTTATATTTTTCTGAGACGAGCAGCTGAATCTCATTTGCACTTGTGAAAGAATGAGGGACCTTGTGTTTTTTTTTTTTTTTTTTTTTTTTTAAAGGCAAGCAGGGTTTTTATAGGATCTCGAAACTCATAAAAATGTCGCAAGCTGAGTTTGAGCCCATGGCCTAGTGGTACCATCCGCCAAACTCTAACCGTTGAGCTGTCATGCCATTGGCAGCTTGTGTTTTGTTGATCAGGCAACACTGAGAAGACGAACTCACTTTCAAAGAACAAGGGATTTCGAGCGACACAAGGAAGATGAACCCACTTGAGAAAGACTAAGGGCTTTTGAGGCATTTGTTTATCAGAGGTATTTGAACTGGGGAAAAAGGACTTGCTATGCGTGCACATAATCATGAGAATACACTCTGAAATCCAATATCCAGTGATTGTGCAATCAACTAGAGCAGTCAGCTGTGACATTAACAAGTTCCTAGGTTCAGATCATACTTGGAGAACAATATATCATACTAACATCTTACAGTGGTGCTATACTTTCGCTAGAATGGGTTGGACAGATCCCTGGTTAAATTACTGTACAATTTACTGAAACTTCAGACAATCAAAAATGTTGAAAAAGTGGATCATTTGCCCAAGGCAATATATCACATGAGAAATTTAATCTAGTCATTTAAAAGCACATTTCGGTAAACTAATGTACATCTCAGTAATTTTCCCTATAAACCACTCATTAGTGTACATCTGAAAAGAGTTCATTTATAGGGGAAATCAACCTGAAATATTTTCATGGACAGGGACTTGTAGAAGATGTTTATCTTACAACCAACATAAAGGTTTTATTTCTTTGTTGCTGAGTTTGCTTTCTACCAACAAGAAAAATGTTGATGGCCAATCACAAACGCAATAATAAACCAAGAGTCATACACAGAATACAGGATCTATCACAATTCTGACAAAAGGGTACTAACGAACCAACAGAACCTAGGATGTCGATTCAAGTAGCACCTTCTCGACTACCATTCGAAAAGGACATGGTTTCTCTATAAGAACTTGCAAAGAGGAGTGGCCATCCCAGCTCAGCATACCAGGTTGCTTCGAGATGGGAGACTCAAACTGGAGTCAACCCAACTACACCTGCACATACATAAATTGGCGCTGAGAAAATACACTACAAAAGAATTAAGCAAGTGCTTTATTAGAAAAACTAATGGAACATGTACTGTTAGTTTTTTTTATTATTGTTATTAGCACATATTTTGTAGAAGAATTAAATACGGATATCATGCAACATTAAAGATCTACCACAATATACCCATAACATATAATTACATTCTCAGTCATGTTCATGCCTATCCCAAAATCAAATAAGTTTCCCCATTTGTAGCCCTTGCCACTTGACTACAGTGTCGTGTCTTACACCCTCCATTCCACAGCCTTTTGGTAGTCTAAACAAATGGTCGAGCTGGTCAATAACCACCTTTTTACTCACTCGCCCTTGAATGTTGTGAATAGCCTACCCCAGTTTATGAACTTTCAAAATAAACACTACAAATATTTTGCATGTGTCCAACACCTATTCTACTTCATGTTACAACACTACGCATCCTTCAAATGGCCATAATAATAGACAATACCACATGCCTTTGACACTTCACTCCATGTGCAATTGACAATAGGCATGTTTCCATTTCAAAGTATTTACATTTTCAATTTCTGCAGAGAGCTCTTGCAAAAATCTTCAAAATATTAACATTAAGATGAAGTCATAGTGACTAATGTGTACATGGAATGAAGTGTCAAAAGGCATGTGAAGTAGTCTACAAGGTCACAGTTGAAAGGATAATTTTTTGACTTGTGTGCAATAGAATAGTGTAATACAAGTCTTTGTGAAGGTTGTTCATTCTAAAGGAACAAGTAGACTTTGGAATCAAAGGTAAATAGGTAGTTGCATAAATCAGTATTTCAAGACAGAAAATAAAAAACATGCACTGATGTTTGAAGATGTACCATGCAAATGAGTGGACTGGCGGAGGCAAGTGAAAAAGTCACATTATGTCCAAAAAATATAAACTTTTCATAGAAAAGTTTTTAAATAAATGCTGCATGATAGGTTTATGATGTTACTGCACTGAAATACTATGCAAGTGATGAGGGGTCGCGCACGCGCATGAACCAATCGTTTCACAGAACAGAAGAAATAAAAAAGAATAACTGAATATGGGGTAAAGGGTGTAGTGTTGATTTTACAGAGGAACCTAGTGAACAAGGCTCAACCATGCACATGAATCAACTAAGATGCCTAAGTTTTCGTGATAGGAAAACACGAAGGCTGTGATCATCAAACGGAAGGAAGATTACACTCATAACTTCAACAAACGCTTTGGCGTCCAATATGTTATTCAGATTCACGTGTCTCCACAAGCTCACACCAGTAGTCAAGGCGACCGCCTAGCGCGCCTCAAGGCGTTTTTACAAGATTCCGCCTCTAAGTGAGGCAATGCGGTGCGGTGAAATGAAGCATCCGCCTCAGACTGCCTCAGCCCAAAAGCTGGTTGTAGCCAGCCCATTTTCAGCCTAATTGCAACAAAAAGATGTTGCAACCCGCTCTATAATAAGTTTTATGTTTCTTTGTGTAATATTTGATCAATTTGATAAAAACAAGATAATACGTTTTTAAGTTTTGAAAAATTTGTCACACTTTTTATATTATTTTTTGGAGAAAATATACCATATTTTGTTCAATCTGTGATCAACATCAATCTTGATTTTTCATAGATAGTTGAATGATTTTTATGCTTTTGGAATACCCTAGTGATTATACTTGTGGATTTTTACCAACCATTCTAACAATTTCTTCCAACAAATGTTCAATATTCTCAAGTTTCTATTCTTTCAAGATTATTGATTTTTAATGATTTAGTAAATGTTTACAAGTTACTTGACACTTATGTAGTGTAGTGCATCTTTTCGCTTTGCAACTTTATTATATTTCCATTTCGATTCTAAATAATTGCCACTTTTTGTACATATTTGTTTATGACACTTATCAAAATAATGATGTATACTACTATGCTAATATGTTTCAAAAAAAATTAAAATATTTCGATTCTAGGTGGTTGAGTCATTTTTTGTACATATTTGCTTCTGATACTTATCAAAATGATGATGTATACTACTATGCTAACATCTTTCAATTTATTATAAAATATATATATATATAAATTATAAAATGTTAAGACCGCCTCAGTGAAGTGAGGCGTCTGCCTAGCCTCATGCCTGAGGCGTTTTCAGGCTCATCTGCCTCAACGCCTTAACTACAATGGTTCACACTCTTTCAAATGCCCATAATAGGAAGCAGTTCACATGCTTCGACACTTCACTCCATGTGCCTTTGACCTTTAGTGTGCTTTCATTTGAAAACTTGACCATTTTTTAGAAAAAGGTGCAACTTTATAGATTTTTGAACTACAACTGTCACACTTCACTAGAGTTTTAACTAGTGGATTAAAAGGTAAAATGTTTTGAAAGTTGACAAAAAGAAATTAAAAGGAAAAAATAATTCCTATCGAGCCTCAACCATGTGGAGAACCATATATTTGGAATTAGAATAAAATCCTTTTAGGAACTCCTTCAAGTGATACACTATGTGTGTTCAGTGTTCCATTACAGACAAAGATGAGAAAATGATTTTCAACTCAGCCACCTTCCATTCTCCATTTCTACCTCATGTTGTTGATTCCTCCACAAAACACAGTGTCTTACAATAAAGATAGCAATCTATATTAAAACACGTCCGTGTATATTGGAGAAAACAAACATGGGCAGAGATTGGAAGTTGTGGAGGGATAAATTTATTTTGCGGTCAAAACTGAAAGTCGTCGAAAGTACAGATCAGGCCCACATTTCCAAGAATTGTTTTTAACATTTTAGCCAAATATTTGGAAGTGAACCAAGCTAATTGCACACATGGTGAAGAGAAAATTTGTCTTTTAGTTTCGTACTTTTTCTTTTTCCTAATTCCACAATATTATTAGTGTATTTGGATTTGGGAAGCCTTGCGAAACTCCACAAGTCCTTAAAGTAAAACCACATTCAAAAATAAATTTGTTACCTTACTTCGATGCATGTGAAATAGTGTGTCAAAGGTACATGGAATAAAGTGACAAAGACATGTGAAGTAGACCATATGCATAGGTTTACTGATGAAATAGACCATATGCATAGACATTTGAAGGACCACTAACTGTTGGAAAACACAGAGAATAGAATAGTATCATGCATGCAGATCACCTGAAAGAACATATTACAGATGCACAAGACAGAGATTGAAACATCAAAGGGAAAAATAAATAAAAAGGTGAACTAACGTATTCAGGGTAGCTTGTATGCTATTATGCACGAACATTTCAATTTTTCAGTATAGAAAAGATAAGTGGAGACTGGAGAGCATTGTCGAAGACAAGCGAAATGCCGGTATCCCATGACATGGAATGAGCACGAAAGACACATGACAAGGAATGAGATGGAAAGACACAGGAAACCAAAGTGTTGAAAGCCTTCATCGATACTGATAAAGATTCAACAGTGGATTGGGTAAATTTTCAGACAAGCATTATCGAGAAGAAGGTAAAGAGTAAAGTGTTCAAAATATCTGGATATTTACGCGATATAAAATAGCCGATATTTTTAAGCATGGCATCCATGTAAAGAGAAGAGATGAAGAAATGGATACAAAACTCCCACATCACCCACCAGTGTACACTTAAAGACATTAGAACAGATAAAGGATATGCCAGCAACCAACAAAAGCAGCTCATAAACCTTTGCACCAAAATAAAATACAAAAATAAAAAAATAAATAAATAAATAAATAAATCCCAACCAACACCCCATCTACAATTGTTACCCTCAAGAAGTTCCAAAAAGTTTTAAGTGCAAACCCAAATCCTAGTAACTTCAAGCCTCATCAAACAAATCATCCTCGCTAATGACAAATGAATCTGAGTCTGATCTGCCATCCATAACATAGATAGTTCAATATCCATTCCCATCCTAATGCCTCAATCATGCATGGCTTGAAGTTTCCTTGTTTCCTGAATCTCTACTCCTCTTCCTTCTTCCTAGAGTTGAAGTTTGCATTCCACATAGAGTTGAACTTTGCAATAGTCAATCCCTTGTTGCATCCTAAGAAAATCCCCAACCTTTCAGACAATCTATACAAATTACCATTTATAAAAACTCAGGATCCTAGACTTTTGAGGATTGAACATCATTTCTTTCCATCCATCCAAACTGAAAACTGGTTGAATCTCAACCCCCCATTTGATATACCACAGCTTCTCACTGAAGTGATTTCCTTGAAATCATTCTTTTCTCTCGCCTCCATCCAAATAATGGTTGTACTACTCTTTACCATTTGCATTTGAACTAGAGATAGAGGTTTCAGAAATATCAGCAGGCCCTCTTTCCTCTTGGACACTGGAAAACATTCTCCTAGAACATTAGACGACTTACCCTGAGGGCTAGCTATGTGTTAAAAATAAATAAAATATGCGCATAGCATACAGAGAAAGAGGGGTTTACAGAGGTGAGGAGGGTCTTGTGGTAGGTCCAACAATCAAATTCAATTGATCTTTTTAGGAGGTACAAGTCCCAACACAGGTAAAATAGAAAGGAGTGCTCACAACTTGATCATAACCCAATAAAGTAAAAGCATGTGAAGAATCAAAAGAATGTAGGACTGAAGATAGTAACAAAGGCATGTGAGGCAAATTTAAAAGTAAAGACACGTAAAGCTCAAAAGGACCTGAAGGAAACCCTAGAGTTTATATCCATGGGTTAGCTTCCACAGAAAAATCTAGGATATATGAAATACAAAAATTATAAACAACAATAATAAGAAGATATGATAGCAAGTTGTCAACCATCAGAGAAAAGGTACCACATCAGCGAAAAGACTCGTGCTAGTGGCAAAAAGGCACGTGCACAAACCTTGGCCCTAAACAAAAACTACACCTTTGACTACATAAGTCTAGGCCTTACGATTGCTAAAAAAGGCTTCACACCCCCAATTCCGAAAAACAATCAAGGCACTTCGACAATAGTCTGTGACTCTGTAAAGCAACCATTTTTTTTTGTTTTGTCGTTAATGGTGGACTAAATAAAGTTTAACCGCCCAAGTAACTCATTCCTAACATCCTCTATTTAAAACATTGGATTCATCACTCACCATATCATCGATTGAACAATACAATAAATTTTGTCAATTTTCTCTATTTAATAAAGAAAGACATACAGATTCGTAAATCATTGGATGATGAATTTATCACCTTCTTTGAATTTTGAAAGAGAATAAAGAACTCTAGCTGCTAGGAATTGTCTTAAGTGAAAAAATGGGCATGAAGCACTAGGGGTGGGCAAACGGGTCGAGGAACCGCGGATCCAAACCGAACCGGACCGTTTTACTCCAAACGGTTCGGTTCTGATTTTAAAAAATGTGAAACAATTCGGTTCGGTTCCGGAACCGTTCTTAAACGGTTCGGTTCCGGTTCTTATTTTTTTTTTCAAACGGTTCGGTTCCGATCCGTTTCGAACCGAATAAATATCCCAACAATACCCCAAGTCCCAACCCATTAGTACTTAGTTTCCAATTCCAATTTCCAACCCATTACCAAAAAATCTTCCTCTCTCTCTGTCTTTATCTCTTCTGCGACTCTGTCTCTCTGTCTCTGTCTCTCAGTCTCTCTATGGAAGAATGGAGAGGAGAGGAGACGTGAAGAAGAAGTAGCAGCAGCTGCGAGACGAAGAAGAGGAGGAGCAGAAGAAAAGGAAGAGACGATCAGACGATTGGAGTTCTCTCTCTCCTCTCTCTGTCTCGAGAAGATGTCTCAAGAAGAAGCAACAGTCAAAAGATCTCCTCTCTCTCTCGGTCTCTGTCTCGAGAAGGAGCAGGAGATCTCCGTCTCGGCGTCTCCTCTCTCTCACACACACTTTTTTTTTCCTCTCGTCTCCAAGGAGTAGAGACGCTTCGACCAACACACAGAGAAGGGCAGAAGCAGAAATTCGAAAAAGAGTTTGAAGAGGAAGAAAATGAAGAAAAGAGAGATATCAGACGATCGATCGATTCTCGATGAGCCGATGGAGGTGGTGGCTATCGCTCGACAAAGAATAGATATATCTCAGACGATTGCTTGGTTCTCTATCTGATTTGTCTTTTGATGAGCCGATAGAGGCGGTGAAGCAGATGATTCAGTGTTGTTTGATGAATCAATTTGAGTGGTTGAAGCAACAGTAGCAGCAAAGGAGGAGTTGTGTCTAAAGCTAGTGGAGATTGTTGAAGTTGTCAGAAAAAGAACTGAAGAAGGTGTTGTTGAAGAAGTGTGAGTTCTCTTGCTTGCTCGAGTGTTGGATGTTTGTTGATATGAAGAAGGAGGAGCTATTTGTATTCCAGTATTCCACAGTGAGCCTCTCGAAACTATTGATGCAAGTGAAGGAGTGGAGAACTGGAGATTGGAGATGAGTTCAGCAGGTGGGTGAACATTTATTTTTCTGTTTTTTTTTTTTTTAATTTAATTTTTCCTGTTCTTGATTGGATCTCTTATGTATCTGGATGAATATAATGGATCAATTTTTTGTATGATCCGTATGAATATGAATTGGATGAATATGAATGGAACCGTTTGGAACCGTAGGAACCGAACCGTTTAGAACGGTTCGAGTTAGGTTCGGTTCCAATTATCAAAATGAATGGAACCGAACCGAACCGGATCCGTTACAATGTAAACGGTTCGAGTTAGGTTCCTTCAAATTTGGAACCGATCCGAACCGTGCCCACCCCTATGAAGCACAAAGCGTGAAGAATGATAAACGTGCAAGTAGGATAAGTAAATGTAAATCCCAAGTATATATGAAATAACATACCACATGCCAATCTTCCGCCAGCATTGCCAGTGCTAAGACTAAGCTCATGCCCACCTACAATAAAAAATATAAAATATAAAATATAAAATATAAAAAGATTAACAGACAGAAGATAGATGAGTTCAATAGATATAACTATATAAGGTTTATGATGAAAAAAAAAAAGTGTTGCTTTTCTAATTGAAAGCACGAAACACTTGCTTTCAAAGGTTGAATATGAACAAAATGAAACGCATATTAGCTGTTGCTAATCAATAATGAACAAATTTTACCCTTTCCAAGGTCATCCTCTAGCTCGTGAACCACTAAGGCTCTTCCAACTACTGCATTAGGCCCACTAAGTGGGATCTGCACATTCAAGGGGGGAAAGTGAATGGAGAGAGAGAAAAATAAAAATAAAGAACAAGAAAACAACACAATCAATGGCTACATACTAAAAAAAATATTTGACAATAAGTTGTAGCAAGTAAAATATTGTTACAGGGTTTAACAATAATGGAACCTAGAGAAAATGAATATAAATAATCCCACAAAATATGTGAAGATGAACACTCTAACAAATAAGTAAAAATCTAACTAGCGAGGGAAGCAGCGAGGAACCCCACAGGGGGGAGGGGGAGCCGTCCATTCCCCCGGGGATGCACGTTTGAATTTTCAACGCACGCATCCCGGGGGGAATTGATGGCTCCCCCTCCCCCCTGTGGGGTCCCTCGCTGTTTTCCTCGCTGCGTCCCTCGACAATTAGACGGGTTCATCAAATAATGCTATTCGGGGACACTGGTGATCGGCACCCTTTTTCCATGTGCAAATTCTACAATAATTCTAAAACAAGTAGTCTGAGAAGTGAGAACCCCTGAATCGTCATTCCTCCTCTATAACAAATTTACTCCAAAAAGATGGAGATATGGGCTCCCCTAGCCCTTGGGACTTTTAGAGGAAAACGTGATTAGATAAGAAATGATCAAGAGCCAAAAAATTCACATGTAATGTAAATGATACAGAAGAGTAAACTAACAAAACAACAATAAGAAAGTAATTGAAAGAATTATCTAAAACTGATTTTTAAGCCAGATGCATACCTGTGTGTCTACTATCGTTGCCTCTGCCACACCTGCACGTTCACATAATATTTCAGTAAGTTCCCTGAGAAAAATAACACAAGCAATGGCAATAAAACTGGATAAGAACATTACCTTCAGCATTAGCAACAATGTTTCCCAGGTCACCCGCATGACGGACTTCATCTTCAGGAGCACCATGTGTCATCCCGTTGGGATTGAAATGTGGCCCTTATTTCAAAACCAAGCCAAAATTAACCTACATTCAAACTTCATATATATAACATTTCTCAAATAAATAAAACAAACCTGTTGATATGCATCCATTGGTAGTGTCACCGAACTCGTGCTAACAAACACAACAAATAACACAACAATTAGCGAAAACCCCATCTGAGAATTTAAACATAAAATCTAATGTAACTCAAATTGAGAGCACAAACTTCAAAAACATTAAGAACCCAAAATGGCTTTTCTTCGCAAAACAATAAAAATACTTAATTTGATTCAAAAAATAAAATTTGGAAGAACCCAAAGATTGGGTTTTGTTCAAATACGAATAAAAATCCTAAATTGAACTCACAAGATGGAATCCATGGAGTCCAGGAGTCAACCCAGTGACGCGAACTTTCACAGTAGTAGGACCTGAAATCATCAGCAAAAGTAAAAGAATTGAGACAATTTGAACACTGATAAAAGAAACCCAGAAAAGATGAGTGCAAAGAGAGCAAACCATCGTCTTCTTGGGTCAAAGTGACGACCCCTTCGACTTCAGAGTTGCCCTTGAGGACAGCAACTGCTTTCTTGGTGGCAGCGTAGACAGTGAATGACTTCGAAGGAGCAGTGGCGAGTTTCAAGGACTGGCGAGGGGATTTGAGGGGGAAACCGATGAAGGAGGAAGACTTGAGGGAATGGGGGTTTGAATTTCGGGTTGAGAAGGAGGATGAAACGATGGGTTGTGTTGAAGTTGCTGCGAAGAGTCTGTGGGTGGCCATGTCTGCAACTACTGCTTGCATTCAGTAGGAGGAGATAAGGTGGTGATGAGAATAGGTGAAGAGATGAAATGGAAGTGTTGAGAGGAAGGGACTCTAGTAGGTTCTGAGCTCAATCTCAATCTCAATCTCCGGATGATGAATCTAATTGGTTCGTTTGGTTTGATTTGGCCAAGTCTATGTTGTGTGGCATTAACCAAGGGGGAGTTCGTTGGAGGGTTTTTGATATTGCCACATGTATGAACTATCTCCTCCACCACTAGGGATGGCAATGGTTCGTGTCGTATTTTTGACTTTGTCGCCTTTAATTGGGTTTTTATTTTGATTTTCACGGTAATTTGTATATAGTTTTTCGATACTTAACTTTATTATTTTTAATTAGTACATGTTCTGAATTTAAATATTTAAGTCTTCAAAAAGAGTTGTATATTTGCATAGCAAAACATTATTGCAATTGTATTGACATTACACGACAATTACTTGTGCCAAACGGGTTAAGGCATCAAAGTGAAACTTGATTTGTGTTGCAAATTTATGTAAGGCTTGCAAGTTGAGATATTAGAAGTGTTGAAACAGGGAATAGGAAGAACAGAGAAACAAAAAAAGTACATGTGATTGTGAATGCTCAAAGATGGCTTGTCGGCAATGAATTGCGGTATGGAGGACAACTCATATGAGCTGGATTTGAGTTGTGGCTTTGCTAGATCTGAGTGGAACAGCTGGAGGAAGAAGAAGAAGTTGGTGGAAGGTGATGGAACCATCCATCACCGCCACCCTCCACCGCCTTAAGCGGCTATAAAAGAGGAACCCTCTCCTCTTCAGAAGAATATCTTCTTCCATTCGAGAGATTGAGAGAGATCTGAGTGAGATTGTGAGAGATTAGGGTTTCCTAATCTTTGTTTATGATTTGTGAGGGAGCGGAAAAAGAGAGGAGAAAGAAACGAAAGAGGAAAAAAAATTTATCTTTTGTTTGTGAAGGATAAACGCACCCTGTGTTTTTCCGTGGTGTCACTAAGACACGTGTGTGTATACGTCATTAACGTTGTGTAACTCCCTCCATTTGTACTCCTCGATCTCATTAGTAAAACTATTCTCTTTGCCCGTGGACGTAGGCAAACTTGCCGAACCACGTTAAATTGTTGTTTGCGGTACGTGTTTTATTTATTTTCATTTACTTTACATTGTCTTGTTTATAATTTAGATTTATTACTTTCTATTGCAACTATCAATTGTGTTCCGCAATTTGTTAGCTTTCGCGAGGCGCAACAAATTGGTATCAGAGCCGAAGGTATTTTCTTGGTTTGTGTGTAAGTGTGAATTGATAATTTTGTATGAAAGTATTGAGAAACATGACAGAGACATCAAGTTCAGGTTCGAGTTCGAAGATGATTACCGCTACAGTTGGTAAGTTTGATGTCAAAAAATTCAATGGCAAGAACAACTTTGGCATGTGGCAATGTGAAGTATTGGATGTGCTTGCACAACAGAATTTAGAGAATGCTTTGGGTGATAAGCCAGACGCCATGGGAGAAAAAGATTGGAACAAATTGAATCGGCTAACGTGTGGGTCTATCTGACTGTGTTTAGCGAAGGAACAAAAATACTTCATCATGAAGGAAACCCCAGCTAAAGCATTGTGGAAAAAGTTGGAAGACAAGTACATGATGAAGAGTATTCAAAATAAACTCTTCCTCATGAAACAGTTGCTCCGGATGAATATGAGACAAGGTATTACTTTGTTTGAGCATCTGGATGAATTCAATAGGATAATTGCATACCTATTGAATTTAGAAGAAATTGTTCCAGAAAATTATAAGGCTTTGTGCCTTTTGAATTCCTTTCCAGAAGAATATGAGCATCTCATTACAACTTTGTTAACGGAAAAATAATCATTAAATTATGATGAGATTGCTACAGCGCTGCTCAATTATGAGTAAAGGAAATTGACCTTAAAATCCATAGGGATGCAGCGTCTGAAACATTGACTGTGAGGGGAATATCAAAAAGGAGAAAATCTGGTGTAAAAGAGATAAATCCGGCAATAAATGAATACACTTACTGTCATCAGAAAGGGCATTGGGTAAAAGATTGTCTGAAAATCAAAGCCCAAGAGAAAGGGAATAAACACACCAATGTGAATGTTGCCGAGCGTAGTGATGAAGATTCTGATGAGTATTCCCTGTTTATATCAGCATTGATGTGCTCCACTGACGAGTGGATTGTGAATTCGGGTTGCACTTATCATATGTGTCCCCATAGGGACTGGTTTTCTAGCTTTAAAAGGCTAGATGGTGGAACTGTTTTGATGGGTAATGATCAGACATGCAAAACAGAAGGGATAGGTACAATCCGGCTGAAGATGTTTGATGTCATAGTTCGGGATTTGAAAGAAGTAAGGTATGTTCCTGCTTTGAAGAAGAATCTCATCTCAGTGGGTTCCTTGGATACCGAAGGTTACAAGATAACTGTGTCAGATGGTGTTCTCAAGGTTGTGTCTGGTGCAATGGTGGTGATGAAGGCAATCAAAGAGGTAATTTTTATTTCTTGATCGGGAATACAATTACGGGAGAAGTTGCAGTTACTGAGTCTGCAAGTACTTCTTGTGATACGACCAGATTGTGGCACATGCGTTTAGGGCATGTTGGTATGAAGAGTATGCAAACTCTTGTGAACACAAGGTTTGCTAAAAGGTGCTAAGACCTGCAAGTTAGAATTATGTGAATTGTAATGGGCAAAAAGACAATAGTCAAGTTTGGCAACGCTATCCACCGTACTCGTGGGATTCTTGATTATGTTCACTCGGACGTTTGGGGACCTGCCAAGCAAGCATCATTGGGAGGTATGCGCTATTTCGTCTATTTTGTAGATGATTATTCAAGACGTGTGTGGGTGTACACCATGAAGCATAAAAATGAGGTCTTGAATGTGTTCCTGAAGTGAAAAAAGATGATTGAAACTCAGATTGGTAGAAATATCAGAAGGCTCCATTCAGATAATGAAGGTGAATATAAAGCTGATTCGCTCTTGCAAGTATGTCAGGATGAGAGAATTGTCAGACACTTCACGGTTAGAGATACTCCGCAACAGAACGCATGAACCGTACATTGCTGGAGAAGGTTCGTTGTATGTTGTCCAATGCTGGATTGGGTAAAGCATTTTTAGCTGAGGCTGTGACATATGCATGTCATCTCATCAACAGGTTGCCTGCGGCTGCGATTGATGGAAAAACTCCTATGGAGGTATGGTCTGAAAATCCTATTAATGATTATGATAGATTATATATTTTTGGTTGTCCTGCTTACTTTCATGTTCAAGAAGGTAAGTTAGATCTCCGAGCCAAGAAAGTTGTTTTCTTAGGTTTCATGGATGGTGTAAAAGCCTATAAGTTGTGGGTTCCTGAATCCAGGAAGATTGTTATTAGCAGGGATGTGACTTTTGATGAGGCTTCTATGCTGAAGCCAAATAACTCTCAGCATGTGGAGAGTTCGACCATAGAGAATTCGCAGCAGGTGGAGATTGAAGCTACTCTTCGTGTTCCAACTAGTCATGTATCTACAGATGTAGTACCTACTGATTCCATAGTGGGTGCAGATGAAGACACAAATAGTGAGACTGCGATAGATACAATTGATGACGTTTCAGAGACTCCAATTCAGGAGTCAATTGCAACAAGTAGACCAAAGAGGAATGTAAAACGTCCTCAAAGGTTTAGTGACTGTGTTGCCTATGCACTTCCAGTAGTTGAGGATGAAGTACTTTCTAAATATAAATAAGCAATTCAAAGTACCGACTGTGAACAGTAGAAGAAGGTTATGGATGAAAATATGCAATCTCTTCATAAGAATGAAACATGGGAATTGTGTAGCTTACCGAAATGTAAGAAAGCTATTGGGTGCAAATGGGTATACACAAAGAAAAAAAGATCTCCTACTAATGGTGTGTGCTTTAAGGCAATGTTAGTTGCGAAAGGTTATGCTTAGAATAAAGGTATAGACTACGATGAAGTCTTTTCTCCAGTTGTGAAACACTCTTCCATTCGAATTTTGCTAGCCTTGGTTGCACAATTTGATATTGAGTTAGCTCAACTAGATGTAAAAACTGCGTTTTACATGGAGAATTAAATGAGGAGATCTATATGCATGACTCAGCCAAATGGGTATAAGGTTGCAGAGAAAGAAGATTATGTGTGTAAATTGAACAAGTCCTTGTACGGGTTGAAGCAGTCTCCAAGACAGTGGTACACTCGAAGCCATTATGATCATTGTGTCTACTTCCGTAAGCTTCGTGATGGTTCCTTTATATATTTGCTCTTATATGTAGATGATATGCTTATAGCCTCCAAGAGCAAGTATGAGATTGATAAATTGAAATGCCAGATGAGAACTCAGTTTGAAATGAAGGATCTTGGTGAAGCTAAGAAGATCATTGGCATGGAAATTCGAAGAGACAGGGTGAAGGGAACTGTGAGCTTGTCACAACAAGCATATTTGAAGAAGGTGTTACAACGATTTGAGATGAACAACAACACAAAATCGGTTAGTACACCTCTTGCCCCTCACTTCAAGCTTTCAGCTTCTATGTCTCCTAGCACTGATAATGAACAAAAGTACATGGCTCAAGTACCATATGCAAATGTAGTGGGAGGCTTAATGTATGCAATGGTGTGTACGAGGCCCGACATTTAACAGGTAGTCAGTATGGTGAGTCGGTACATGCATGATCCAGGCAAAGAACACTAGCAAGCAGTGAAATGGATTCTACGGTACATCCTGGGTACAGTAGATGTTGGTTTACTATTTGAGAAGGATGTGAGTAATGGTCAACATTGTGTTGGTTATGTGGATTCAAATTATGCAGGAGATCTGGATAAGCGACGATCAACTACTGGTTATATCTTTACTCTTGCTAAAGGACTAGTAAGTTGGAGATCTACGTTGCAGTCTACAATTGCATTGTCTACAACTGAAGCTGAGTATATGGCGGTTACAAAAGCCGTTAAGGAAGCAATTTGGCTTCAAGGGTTGCTTGATGACTTGGGTGTAATACAAGACCATCTAGAAGTCTTTTGTGACAATATGAGTGCCATTTATTTGGCGAAGAATCAAGTTCATCATGCATGTACGAAGCACACTGATGTTCGTTTCCACTTTGTGCGAGAAATCATAGAAGATTGTGACATCTTACTAAAGAATATTGACACCAAGGAGAATCCTGCTGATATGTTGACAAAGATAGTTTATGGGGCCAAGTTCTAACATTGTTTGGACTTGATCAACATCTTTCGTGTGTATTGAACCCATTTGGAATTGTGAAGGGCAAAGACAGATATTGCTTGTGTAATCGGCTAAGATTTGTGAAATCTTCACCGAGGTGGAGAATTGTTGAAACAGGGAACAGGAAGAACATGACAAAGAACAGAGAAACAGAAAAGTACCTGTGATTGTGAATGCTCAAAGACGGCTTGTCGGCAATGGATTGCGTCATGTCGGCATGGAGGACAACCCATATGAGCTGGATTTGAGTTGTGGCTTTGCTGGATCTGAGTGGAACAGTTGGAGGAAGAAGAAGAAGTTGGTGGAAGGTGATGGAACCCTCCATCACCGCCACCCTCCACCGCCTCAAGCGACTATAAAAGTGGAACCCTCTCCTTTTCAGAAGAAT
>QNQO01003387.1:0-61747 GCA_003290165.1 Berberis thunbergii | reverse complement strand
ATAAACGGTTGTCAACCATTAATTCTTTTGACTAGAAAATTAAATAAAAAAAAGTGAGTGTCCGTTTGCGATCGGATATCGGGGCATGTTGGATCGGTGGAGCACCGACCCGTGATCCATCCACTGTGCAGAGAGGGAGGTTGTCGCTGCTCTGTGAGGCCAGCCTTGCGCAGTCCCCTCCTCTCTAAGGAACAATGTGGCTCAATCCTTCGAATGGTCCACAACGTCCAACTCGGCACTTGGATCGAGCAGGTCAGTAGAGAGCTGCAAAGATCCAACCCGTCAACCCGGACCAAAGTCCAATCACTTTAGTGCCCCCACTCGGGTTACAAGCTCGTGTTGATGAGCTCGACATGCAAAACTACCGAGGAAAGGCATATAAAATTGAATTGGTTTGTGTATTTATTTGATATGGGACTAAATGAAAGGAGGATGTCAATCATTTTATCTTTTATTTTTATGAAAAGACTCATAGATTGGGTAGAAAGAGAAAACATATGTAACATAAGAGGTCTAAATAATTGTCATTAAAAATGATCGTAAAATAAGTGGTTTATTAAAATATTAACATTGTAAATCATTTAATTTCGATTCGATTGGTCATAAACCATTTTTTCCCCATGTTTAAACGGTTTGTGTCTACAAAATTAAAATACGTAAGTTGCATGAAAATGACTCATGTATGAATGGTAATTCGTGGCAAGGCGTTGTAAAGTGTTAGATCGATCAAAACCTATTTACAATCAAGTAGGCGTTAATCATCAAAATAAACATTGCCACACACCATAATCTCACAAACCCGCCCTGATAAATTCTGGTACATATGCTTCAACAAATTGAGATTCAACCGATTAATCCAACTAAACAATAAAACAACAACCTATGATTAAGTGGAATGGGCACTTTCAAAATTTAGATGAATTTTACGTTTCGTGATATTTTGTAGTGAAACTCATTTGTTTCTCTGAAAAATAAATTAACAACTGATTTCCCTTTATTACATATCATATTTTTTGACGGCCGACGAGCAATAACAACTCCGGTGCTTTTGTTGGTTATATCATTCTAGGTTTTCTCGATGATCTCATTCTTCCGCTTGATTTCTTAGATGGGAAGCACAATAGATAGTAGTTTGTCATGCTAAAATTTTAAAATATGTATCTGTAATTGAAAAAAGTTTCGTCTATTAAAATATTACTTGAAAATGAATCAAGGGGACAACTCACTCATGTTAATTATTATAGATCAATTAGCCACGGTCGCTATTAATTTTTAGATGTGGGAGATCAGTTAAGTAAAATAAAAATAATGTGTTACTATTTTGAACTTAGAAACCGAATTTACACTAACCACCTATTTGTCGCCATAAAGCGTAAAACAATGGTGCGATCGAACCAGTAAATCAAACTTCAGTGGATAGAGAGAGGAGGAAACTAAGGGGACTGTGACATAAAATGTATCGGTTGGTTCGCTTTTCTAAACAAATGACTCGAGTTTGGAAGATTTTATAGTTATCCATGGGAAGTATTTTTTTGCATTTATAAAATTATTGCTCCATCCGAGTCACTTTCTAGGACCAGCGTTTTGTGCAAACCCCTCCAAACTTAATAACCGAATGGTTTTCGATGTGAATTTACTCACAATATAAAATGGCGCCAAGTTATAAATAAACTTAAAAATACGTAAGTTTTAATTATTTCTTATATGAAACAGTTGTTGTTTTCATTTTAAACAACGGTGGATTACAGGCTAGAAAGTACTTTGCACGTTATTTAGATTTGAAAGTTTGGATATCAGTAAATAAACGGTTGTCAACCATGATTCTTTTGACTTGAAAATTAAATAAAAAAAAAGTGAGTGTCCGTTTGCGATCGGATATCGGGGCATGTTGGATCGGTGGAGCACCGACCCGTGATCCATCCACTGTGCAGAGAGGGAGGTTGTCGCTGCTCTGTGAGGCCAGCCTTGCGCAGTCCCCTCCTCTCTAAGAAACAATGTGGCTCAATCCTTCGAATGGTCCACAACGTCCAACTCCGCACTTGGATCGGGCAGGTCAGTAGAGAGCTGCAAAGATCCAACCCGTCAACCCGGACCAAAGTCCAATCACTTTAGTGCCCCCACTCGGGTTACAAGCTCGTGTTGATGAGCTCGGCATGCAAAACTACCGAGGAAAGAGCATATAAAATTGAATTGGTTGGTGTATTTACTTGATATGGGACTAATGAAGGAGGATGTCAATTTTTTTATCTTTTATTTTTTATGAAAGGACTCATAGATTGGGTAGAAAGAGAAAACATATGTAACATAAGAGGTATAAATAATTGTCATTAAAAATGAACGTAAAATAAGTGGTTTATTAAAATATTAACATTGTAAATCATTTAATTTCGATTCGATTGGTCGTAAACCATTTTTTCCCTGTGTTTAAACACTTTGTGTCTACAAAAATTAAAATATGCGAGTTGCATGAAAATGACTCATGTATGAATGGTAATTCGTGGCAAGGCGTTGTAAAGTGTTAGATCGATCAAAACCTATTTACAATCAAGTATGCGTTAATCATCAAAATAAACATTCCCACTCACCAAATCTCACAAACCCGTCCTGATAAATTCTTGTACATATGCTTCAACAAATTGAGATTCAACCGATTAATCCAACTAAACAATAAAACAATAACCTATGATTAAGTGGAATGGGCACTTTCAAAATTTAGATGAATTTTTACGTTTCGTGATAATTTGTAGTGAAACTCATTTGTTTCTCTGAAAAATAAATTAACAACTGATTTCCCTTTATTACATATCATATTTTTTCACGGTCGATGAGCAATAACAACTCCGGTGCTTTTGTTTGTAATATCATTCTAGGTTTTCTCGATGATCTCATTCTTCCGCTTGATTTCTTAGACGGGAAGCACAATAGATAGTAGTTTGTCATGCTAAAATTTTAAAATATGTATCTGTAATTGAAAAAAGTTGCCGTCTATTAAAAAAATTACTTCAAAATGATTCATTGAATAGCGAGAGGAAGAAACTAAAGGGTCCGTGATAGAATATGTATCGGTTAGTTGGTTTTCTAACTAAATGACTTGAGTTTGGAAGATTTTATAGTTATCCATGGGAAGTATTTTTTTGCATTTATAAAATTATAGCCCCATCAGAGTCACTTTCTATGACCAGCGTTTAGTGCAAACCCCTCCGAACTTAATATAAAATGGTGCCAAGTTAGAAATAAACTTCAAAATATGTAACTTTTAATTATTTCTTATAAGAAACGGTTGCAGTTTTCATTTTAAACAACAGTGGATTACATGCTAGAAAATACTTTGCACGTTATTTACATTTGAAAGTTTGGATATCAGTAAATAAACGGTTGTCAACCATGACTCTTTTGACTAGAAAAGTAAATAAAAAAAAGTGAGTATCCGTTTGCGATCGGGTATCGGGGCATGTTGGATTAGTGGAGCACCGACCCGTGATCCATCCACGGTGCAGAGCGGGAGGTTGTCGTTGCTTTGTGAGGCCAGACTTGCGCGGTCCCCTCCTCTCTAAGGAACAATGTGGCTCAATCCTTCGAATGGTCCACAACGTCCATCTCCGCACTTGGATCGGGCAGGTCAGTAGAGAGTTGCAAAGATCCAACCCGTCAACCCGGACCAAAGTCCAATCACTTTAGTGCCCCCACTCGGGTTACAAGCTCGTGTTGATGAGCTCGACATGCAAAACTACTGAGGAAAGAGCATATAAAATCGAATTGGTTTGTGTATTTACTTTATATGGGAATAAATGAAAGGAGGATGTCGATTTTTATTTTTTATTTTTTATGAAAAGACTCATAGATTGGGTAGAAAGAGAAAACATATGTAACATAAGAGGTATAAATAATTGTCATTAAAAATGAACGTAAAATAAGTAGTTTATTAAAATATTAACATTGTAAATGATTAAATTTCGATTCGATTCGCCGTAAACCATTTTTCCCTATGTTTAAACTGTTTGTGTCTACAAAAATTAAAGTACGAGAGTTGCATGAATATGAGTCATGTATGAATGGTAATTCGTGGCATGGCGTTGCAAACTGTTAGATCAATCAAAACCTATTTACAAGCAAGTAGACGATCTTGATAAATTCTTGTACATATGCTTCAACAAATTGTGATTCAACCGATTTATCCAACTAAACAATAAAACAACAACCTATGATTAAGTGGAATGGGCACTTTCAAGTTTTTGATGAATTTTACGTTTCGTGATATTTTGTAGTAAAACTCATTTGTTTCTCAGAAAAATAAATTAAAAACTAATTTCTCTTTATTACATATCATTTTTTTTACGTCTATTAAGAAAATTACTTGAAAATCATTCAAGGGGACAACTCACTCATGTTAATTATTATAGATCAATTAGCCACGGTCGCTATTAATTTTTAGATGTGGGAGATTAATTAAATAAAGAATATTGTGTTACTATTTTGAACTTAGAAACTGAATTTACACTAACCCCTTATTTCTCGCCATAAAGCGTAAAACAATGGTGCGATCGAACTAGTAAATAAAACTTCAATGGATAGCGAGAGGAAGAAACTAAAGGGATCGTGACAGAAAATGTATCTGTTGGTTGGCTTTTCTAACTAAATGACTCGAGTTTGGAAGATTTTACAGTTATCCATGGGAAGTATTTTTTTGCATTTATAAAATTATAGCTTCATCCGAGTCAATGACCTGCGTTTTAGTGCAAACCCTTCTGAACTAAATAATCGAATGGTTTTCGATGTGAATTAACTTACAAAATAAGATGGCGCCAAGTTATAAATAAACTTCAAAATACGTAAGTTATAATTATTTCTTATATGAAACGGTTGTAGTTTTTGTCGTAAACAACGGTGGATTACATGCTAGAAAAATCTTTGCACGTTATTTAGATTTGAAAGTTGGGTATCGGTAAATAAACGGTTGTCAACCATGATTCTTTTTACTAGAAAATTAAATAAAAAAAGTGAGTGTCAGTTTGTGATCGGGTATTGGGGCACGTTGAATCGGTGGAGCACCGACTCGTGATCCATCCACTGTGTAGAGCGGGAGGTTTCGCTATTATGTGAGGCCAGCCTTGCACAATCCCCTCCTCTCTAAAGAACAGTGTGTAAAATAACTTAATGACTATCTTAATAACATAATAATAATAACAACAATAGTAACAATAGCATATTCTTTCCCTAAAAAAAAACAATAGCATATTTATGATAGCGTCCCATCCCAAAGAAATTTTTGGCTCCGCCCTACGTGTCATATTAAATTTTTAGTTTCTTACACAAAACATTTTATATGAAAGTGAATTCATTTTACTAATTATGAAAAGTTTATCTCTATCTATAATGAGAATTGAAAATGTCCGGTTACCGTCACATAAAATTATGAAATTGCCTCTCCCCATTCGCCAAATTCTAAAAATGCTCATGCCCATCCCATTCGCTAAATTACAAAAATGCCCCTCCTCATTCACCAAATCTTGACAAATACCCTTCCTTATTCTCCAAATTACAAAAATGCCCTCCCAATTCGCCAAATCCTGAAAATGCCTAACCCATTTTCTATTATTGTATGTCAAGATTTTGAAGTTTATAAAATACCCCTCCTCATATTTTATAAACCCCAAGCTAATCCAATATTACTTTTATGCCTCCACGTGTCACTCTCATATTCAAACATATGTTCATCGGGCCTACTTCACTCAAAGCCTATTAAATTATCATTGGACAAAATATTTTTGAGGCCCAATCCAACGTCTTATGTGATTAGCAAACATGGTATGGGGCATCTTAATTCTCCAATAATGTGTCAAAATTATGTTGTTCCGAGAATGTCCCTCACACTTTCGCTTATTTACAACAATCGACAATTCACCATGTTGGCGTCCTGATGTGTCTAAAAGTGTCAAGACTTTGGTTTTCCAAGAATGCGCCCCCTTTCCTTTTTAAGGAGCTAAGCCCCAAGCAAAGAGATATGAAGGTAGTCTGATGCGTATAAATAAATTATAATAGTAGGTTAATGAGAATGAAAAAAATATATAATTAATCAATATTTTGGTAACCCATAGTTTCAATATTTGGTAATTTTGTTACGTATTTAGGGAGTGCCGAAGACACAACCCATAGACCAGGGCATGACACTAGTACAATCTATGTGAAAATTGTATGGTCGACTGATACACTAGTAATAATAATAACATTATCATATTTATGATAGTGTCCCACCCTAAAGAAATTTCTAGCTTCGCCCTACGCGTAATACTAAATTTTTACACATAACTTTTTATATGAAAATGCACAGCCATGGCGTTCATTTTGCTAAATATGAAAAGTTAAGTTGGAATTTTTCAACTTGGGTATAAAACATCTAAACAAAATTACCCTTTACCTTTAGAACTAGATAATAGTGAAAGACTAGTGCTAGTGCACATTACAGCTAGAATGATAGAATCCAAGACAAGGGCTAGTTGGAACGAAGGATTGTGATTTCATTTTTCGAGTTCATTTCGGTATCTTGATTTTAAGAAATATTTTGATGTGTAAGAAAAAAACGTAAAAATTTCGAAGATACATGATAAAAAAAATTATATATATATAATGAATTTCAAGGGTCGTATATGAAAATGTGTAACAATAGATGCAAGTAAATAAATATCTATTAAACATGTTAAATGAAGCCTAAATACCAAGAAATGAAACAAACATGAAATCAATATATAATTAGAAAATCAGAGTTTCAAAGATCAATATATAAGTTGAAGAAATGATAATTAGAATATCAGGGTGTGGTTTTAAAAATCAGTAAATAATTATAAGAATTGATAATACAAAAAAACTTCAAAATTTTATGAAAAAATGAAATTTTTTGGTAGCTGGGTTTTGTATTTTTACAGAAAAAAAAAATGTAATTTACGAAAAAAACTTCGAAAAAGCCCCTAAAAATATGTAACTTTTAATTTCGCTCTTTTTCTTTTTATATTTTTAAAAAAACGTAATTTTAGTTGAGATTTCGTGAAATCACATTCCTTGATTGGGACCACATATCTTGCCTTTTGTACAAATCACTCCCTGAAACACTCAATCATGTTGCCTCCTGCTCTTCTTTTTTTATTTTGGTTTCCAGCAAAAATGCAAACAAACCCACTACCTCATTGAACAGTGAGCACTACAAGTTGAGTTGAATAACTCGTTTTTAGCACTATAGATATATAGATATTGCAAAAAGGAGGACCACCATCCCATTTTCTATAATCAAACTTCCCAAAAAGATTAAAGCAACACAAAGGCATGGAGATTAGATTGAGATTCAAAAGAGAAAAACCCATTTTCTGAATCACTATATCCTGATCGAGTTCTTGTTTTCTCTCAGTTTCGTTTCTGTCTCCTTTAAGAAGGAAGGAAGTCCATTGATAGATAATGTTGAGAAAGCTGTGTTGCTGCAAATGGTTCATGCTTCTTGGTATTTCACACCTATTCCTATTCACCTTGATTTCAGCCAAGAAACATGGTAACTCAACTATCTCTTCTTTTGATTTATTTTCTTTTTCTTTTTCCTTGTTAGTTCAGCACAAACAGTTGCCAAGTATCAATTTAATGAATTTGTTGAGAACAGAAAGAACATGACATGTTTATTTGTTAAATTTTAGGTGTATAGTTATCAATTCTGCCCATGTTTACCTTTGGGGCATGTTCAGATTCTGCTAATATGTTCAATATGCAATGTTTTCTTAGGAAGCTTATAGTAACATATTAATATCACATAACAAAAACAAACTTAAAACTTATTTTAATGTCAGCTTAATCAAGTGCAGAGGAACCAGAGTCTTTTTGCTATTTTTTATTTACTTATTGCTCATCGCCGTTTTTTATCTGTAAAATGTATTAGGCCTACCTTGTGTTCATCTGAACTTAATCTAAGAACAAGAATTTAACTCTCTGCTTCTCAATTAATTAGGTAATTTGAGTCACATTAATCCACTAAACCTAAATTGAGTTATTTTTGGTAAGGGAGAAGTTTAACATAATGGACCCAATAAGACTTTGGTTTGCAGACTGCTTCCGAGTATTCCAACATTGTTCCGTAAGATATCTTTATTGTCAAGACTGAAAAGATTGTTATGTGTGCCTTGATCGAACTTAAGGGAGGGAGGTTGTAGGGAGAAGAAAAGAGTGCGTAAGTTATTGTAAATTCCAAAGTTCTGTAAGTGCAAAAATGATGGAGAAGAGGGTTTTAATCGAATGCAGCCACCCAGTTATTTGACGTTCTCGAAAAGCAAGTCATCATGGAGGATAGGGAGAGACTGTTGTGGAATAGTAATGTCATTGGTTTCGAGGTTAATACTTTTCGTCCTCACTTCCACGCCAACTGCCAATAGCTCCCATGCTTACATATATAGAATCATTGGGCCAAATCCCTCCTTTTCTGAGTAGTTCACAGACAAATTCTAACAACTGATAATTTGGAGAAAGGGGAGTGTTTCATCATTGGAAGTGTTGTATGTGTAGCAGTGATGATGAGTCCATTGACCATCTACTCCTATTTTGTCCAGAGGTGTCATTGATTTGGAAGAATGTTTATGTCTGAATTTTGGGTTGACAAAAACATTGATGGTCAATTGAGTGAGTATTTTCCAGGGTGGATGTGTTCAGGTCTCTCGTTGGCAGGGAATTGGTTACAGAAACATGGCCTCATACTATAATGTGATGTCTTTAGGAGAGGAACTCTCGCATTTTTGCGAATAAGTATATATGCAATAAGCAACTTATTTGGGGAATCAGGGAAGCTCTTTCGAGATGGGAGAAGTTGTGGAATTACTTCAGGGGTTATTTTTTAAACCTTTTTTTGTTAAAACAAAATGCATAAATACTAAGAAAATGAAGCTACATAGTCTGTTACATCCTTGGCCCAATTATGGGCTTGAAATATAAAACATCTAGGAACAAAATAGAAAAGAAAATGTAGAACTACAATGTCTTCAAACTGAGACACATAGATGGATTGTTGCCAATTGAGGTGATTTCTGCTGCCCTAAAAGAGATGTACAACATCTAGACAGTCTAAGTGAAAGTATGTCACCTCCCACCCCTGAGTTTGAGCTCAATCAATAGCCTTCAACATAGCATGGACCTCTGCTTCAAAACTACCGTCTACACTCGTACTCAAGTATCCAACAGCTTCGGAGATTCTGGAGCCATTTTTATCTACAGCAATCAGCCCATAGGTATCTGTGTGATCATCATAAGAGAATCCAACATCAACAAATATGAGGATAGCTTTGTTAGTATAATGTATATCTGCCAACCTTCTTCTCCTCCCCACCGCCCCTCTCCACCCCTCTCCCCCAACCCGCTCCTTCTCTCCTCCTCACCGCTTCCCCAACCTTTTTCTCATCCCCATCGCCCCCGTCCGCCCCTTTTCAAAAAGGGTGAAAATGTGAGCAGAGAGAAGGGAGATCTGGAGACAGTGGAGCGAGTTCAAGGGAGAGTTGGATAGTGTTGTTAGTTCTTCCTCCCCTGAAGAGATTCAGGTGAAACCCTAGCGATGGCCTCTTCCGGCATCCTGCCGGGAGGAAAGGCAACGAACAACCAAATGATTCAGCAGAAAATGACATCTAGATGAGAAGATGGAGTCAGTTGTTTGGTGGTCAAAACCTGCTATTGAGTAGGAAGTCCATGTTCACTATGCAGATTTGATGCTCCAAGATGACACTTTAATTTGCCCTCCTGATATTCGACAAAGGCCAAAGAGATATGAGGAAACCAATTGGTTGGGATGTTCTTTGAAAGTCCACCTCCCTTCAGTCAAGCGAAACTAGCAGTGGAGCGTAGATGGAATCCTAAAGGGTCCATTGAAGTTAATTCGAATGGAGAGTACTTCAAGTTTTCGAACATGGAGGATCGTGAGGTCGCGCTAGAAATGTGAGCTTTTAAGGTCAGAGACGAATGATGGTTACTAAACCATGGAAGAAGGACCTCGAGTGCGTAAAAAATGAGGTAACAACTATCCCTGGATTCATTTGTACAATGTTCCTACATGTATGTGGAGTACTACAGGATTAGGATACATAACTAATTATGTAGGAAAACGGGTTACAATAAGTAGACTCAATTATGTTGTTGTGTGTGGCGGTTAAACCAACAAAGAACCTCCCCCATTAAAATCAAATTAGATATTGGTAGAGAAGAAGAGTTTGATGAGGTTAGTATTAATTATCCTTGGAAGCCTTTGTTATGTGTTGATTGTTGTGTTTTTTGGCACGAGAAAGGTAAATGTGTGGAAGATGTTATTGGAAAGGTCCAACAACAAAAGGAGAAGATATTGAATTGTATAAAAGATTATGATATCAGATTGGTTCAGAGTGATAAGAAAACAGAAGAACAAGGTGCTACCAGGAAGATTACTCAAGAATGGTTAGAGATTAAAAGGACAAATGGGAAGGTGGTAAATGAAAATGAGAACCTTAGGTTGGACAATAATTCCTTCAATGTCATGCAATGTGTTGATGAGAACAATGATACGGAATGGACAAATGGTACATAACCCTTTTGTTTATATCCAGAGGTGGAAGAAGGTGAAATTGAAGAACATATTAATACTTGTGGCCAGGATATCACGCAGGGTGATAAAGATCAACCCTTGAACGAGGTTGTCCATGAGCCAACTATGGACCCAGATGATCAGTTCTTGAACGGGATTGTTCATGAGTCCAGTATGGACACAGAGGTAGATTAGTCCTTGAATGAGGTTCTCCATGAGCCAGGCATGGACACAAAGATCCCTCAGGATGCTTTTTGTGATAGTAAATGAGATGAAGATAATGATGAAAGAGTGTTAGAGCCACAAATGCATGTGGAGCTGACATACCGGAGCTTTAGGAGTATGATGGCCCTTGAAGCTGACATATCAGGTTCTTGAAGGCGAAGAATACGAGAGAGTCGTGGCCCTATTAAAAGCAAACGAAGAAAATTATGTATCAAGCCCTCGAAGATCCACGAGGTGTAGGAAACGAAACAAGAAATATGAAGCTTCATCTTTTATGTCTAATGATTAAGGATTACTTACCTCAATTGATTGTAATCGAGTTTTACCATTTTATTAATATAAAGGTTAAGGGGTCGTTACAACCCTGCTTGCTTCCAAAAAAATAATAAATAAATAGTATAATGTATGCTGCTAGTTTTAGTTCTGATGAATTGTTCTGCATTTTGATCTTGTTTTTAAGGCCTTGTCCCATTTTAATATGAGGATGTCTGCTGCTAGTTTTAGTTCTGATGAATTTTTTTTTCTGCTTCTTGATGGTCTTGAGGTGAATTATGATCTTGTCTGTTAAAGGCCTTGTCCCATTTGCACCAAACTCTCCAAGCTTGCCTTCCTGTACTCTGAAGGTGTGGTTCAACCTGTTGGAAACATTTTGCATTACTAATCTGTAGAAAATGACGGCACCAACCTTACTAATAATCAGGCCTATATCAAGTTGATTAGTAATGTGTAGTTGCCAAATGAATTCAAAGATAGCATCAATGCCACAAACCAATTCAGGGGTATTTTATTTGATACGTGTAACATGCGCACATTTGCACTTAACGGTTCCATTTGTTCTGTTCTTTTTTTCTTTCTGAGAGCCTCATTGCCTTAATTGTTCCTTCTTGTTCTTGGTCATTATCTGTTTTATAGTACTCAAAATAATAATAATAACAATAACAACAACAACAACAAAAGCCCAAGGTGTCAAGGAGCATAAACTTGCCTACTAAATTTAAGATTTAATGTAACGAGATTGAAAAAACACCTCTTACTGTAAACATAGTATCACCCGAACACCCCCTCCTCCTCTTCCTCCCCACATCCACAAAAAAAAAAAAAAAAAAAATTCTGTAGATCAATTTGACAGGTGAGGAAGGTATAAAATATCGCAGGACACATCCGCTGAAATGAGTTAAATTTCGTTTGAGAAATTGGTTTGAAAAATACAACGAACTATTCATCATTGTTTACACTTTTTCATTGCTTGACAAGTTATTTTGTGCTATTACAGAGAACCCTGCAAGTGAGCTTGTCAATATCATCAACGTAAACCGAACATCACAGAAACTTCAAAGACTGACAGATAATCCTGGCCTTGGGTGCATAGCTTTGCAGTATATCGAGGAATGCAAAGGAAGCTGCAATAGCAATAACACTATGAACTGCCAACCTCCAGAAGATGACTTCACTGAGATCTTTGCTCCTAATTGTGGGGTAGAGCTGCCCACATTTGGTACACTCTCTGGCCGCATTGTGGGCTGTCATTCTAAGTATATTGAACCGCCACAAGCCTTCTCGCATATCCTCCTTCGGGACAACAAGACCTTGTCCATGACAAGAAACAAAAGTTACACCGAAGTTGGAGTAGGCTTTATTGGCACTGGTAAAGGGCCTTTCTTTTGGTGCATTTTGTTTAGCAATGACAAGATCAACTCCACATTTGTTCTTGAAGACGGTGGAAGAGGCATCAAGCAGAAGACTGGATGCTTCAGTGGAACCAACATTCCGTGCAGTGAAGGTCACAAAATTCATTCATTTTTTAGCCCCGCTATGACTGTCATTGTCACTATAATATTCTGTTACATTGCTGGTATATAGAAAGCTTGAAAAGGAACTAAATCATGGACTTTTCTTCTTCTTCCCAAACCATTGTGGATGTGAATGTGGTTATGACTATAATATCTATCATTTACAATGGAGAACAAATACTTGAATATTACATATGCATATGTACAATTTACATTCGTCTGCAGTTTACCGCCATCAGTTGCTTCATTCATCTGATCAACTGTTGGTGCGTGTTCCCTTGAATTTGGACTTCCTAACCCCAGCTCCAACATTTGAGCCCCAGCGACGTCTCTATACTTTTTTAGTTGAATGCTGAATCCAAGGATTGAGGCCCTTTACAAATTTATTGGCACGAGCATGACTAGCTTCTCTAACAATGTATTCAGGTGCTAACCACAAGAGCAAAACAAACTTATTGTCATATCCAGTTATTGTCTGAGTTTTCATAGAGTCCAGAACAAAAACTCCATCCCCACTTCTCAACACACACATTGTGTGAAAGTACTATTGCTAGAACAACTAGACCATCACCGTTCACCATTGTGCCTATAATACTAAATTAGAAGTTCAGTTGCAATTTACATGACATGCATAAAGTTGAAAGTTATTGCCACTGGAAGAGCCATATCATAGAAAGCATTCATATTTATTCACTTCACTGCCATGCTAACCATCAACTATAAACATGTCATATGTTCAACGGAAGCTTCCAAATCAAAACATCAAAACTTTTATTTGTCAAAGTTTCATACATTCAATTAATTTTCGAACTCAACAAAACTAAATTGTCCATTACATTAGCTCAATGACCTTAATTTATAATTGACCTAAGCTTGCTGCGCAGACAACTAGTTTCCTAAACAAAATAGAAACCTCAACTACTACTTTAATTGAATCCATAATTCTAATTGTACCCATAAGTTGCGCCTTAACATAAACTGACCTAATTATTAATTAAATAATACAATGAATGAAATACTCATATTACACCATTCTCCCTCACTTCCAAAAGCCATTTTCCCTCGCTTCTAAAAGCTCGCTCTCAAGCTTTGATTATGGTATCTTCAAAAAATGCACGAGTAAGAGTCGATCTCGAACAATTCCTTTGTAGTGGCTAGTAGAACCAACAAGCAAAACACAAATTTGCCACCAAATATATAGTTGAAGATGAGTCCCCAGCTAAAAAGATATCCATTGCGAAATTTCAATGTTCTTGCGTGCAAAATTCTTCTCATATTCGTCTCCCATATCTCTCTTATTCCTCTTTGGATTTGGGTAGGGTTATTAACTCCAATTTTATGAAGAAATTATTTTTACTGAAAAAAAAACTGTTTAGCGTGATGAAATCAAATAAAAGAGATTATCGGTTTGAGGTACTACTGAATAGTCCCTACTGTCAATGACCACTTTACTATCAATACGTGGTTAATATCACTAACCATATAGTTCGCAGTTTATGGACCAAACCATGCTCTTTCTTGTATGGCTGATCAAGGAGTAGCTGTAATACAGCAATATCAGATTAAAAGTTAGACAAAGCTTTTAATCAGAGGATCCAACAAAAGCAAACTCAGTCTTACCACCAGACATGCTCCTTGAAATTTTGGAAACAAATGTGAATGTGTAAATGGAAAGAGAACTAAATATACTCTTTGAAAAGTTTTTCTCAACACTGTCTATATTTTTTTTGTTTTCGAAAGGCAAGTGTGCTGCCAGCAGGTATAGAACCCAAGACGTGAGGTTAAACCACCAAAGGCTTAACCATCCAACCAGGCTACCTTTGGCAACGCTGTCAATATTAACTCACTCCATCTTTACTCACTATACATAGATGATAAGATCATTCTAAACCAAAGCCCCTGTTAGGAAACAGGTTTCAATCTACCAACCACTAATGACCTCAAAAGCAAAGGTTTACTATTTCTGCAGCTCAATACAATGGTAAGGGTGGTAATAAAAATGAGTGTGTAATTCACATCTTCCCGTATCATTACCCAATATAATGAAGGGACCAATATCGACATTAATTAACTAATTCTGATAGATTAAAGAGTACAAAATTTTGAAAACGTTTCTCTCAAAATTTGTTTTTATCTCACCTTGGAATATTTTTCAGGATGAATTAGAATTCAAACAAGCGAAGCTCTATCATTGCTTCTTTCCTCTTCGGAGAATACCAGGCTACAACTTTCCCTGATTTTAGTAGCCCGAGAGAGTAACTCAAGCTATATCTCAAATCCTCGAAATGTGGACCATGCCTCTCGGGCGTAGTACCGAGCGAAAACTTTGAGTCAACTCGAACAAGGATTGGCCCGATGATCTGTGTAAGGAACAGGAGTAATTCCATGCATTAAGTATGAGACTCCCAGCCAAAGCAAAGGAATGCATCAATTAAAATGCAAGGTTTTGAGTCATACATCTTCCATATCTTGCAAATTGAAATTCACCAAAAGAAAATAATTATAATACCTGTTGTTGGAAGATAACATTAAGCCTTGGGGAAGCAAGTGGATTTGCTTCACTTTTAGCTTGACGGCTTCGAAAGATATTGGAGACTACATTGGCTGCGCTCCTTGTAAAAGCAGAAGCAGAACAAATATCCAATCGAGTATCCACCCGGGTTAGGTCCCCAAATACTTCTCTGAATTTCCCCTTTTGGAACGTACAGCAAACTGAACCAAAAAAATCTGCACTAAATAGGCTTCTGTGCTTCGGGATTGGAGAAATGGCCATGTGATCTCCTAGTTCAGTCCCTGAATTAAAAGCCATTGAGCTCCCACGCCCCGTAATCCAAGCAGTACAGGTACCACCTAATAATGTAATAGAGAATTGATGACATCATTCGGAAAAGAAACATATATGCATTATAGTACTCAAGGAAAAATATAAAATAACAGAGAAACCAAGCAGGAGTATAATTAAACTATAGCCTTGAATCATGCAGTGAAATAGACAATACCAAGAAACAATAGTATCTAATTTGCTTTCACCTAGTACAGAAACCTAATCATCAGGTCCATTAACTAATTAATCTGACATAACAATTAGAAAGGTACCTGTAGGACCGGCTATAGCTCTAAACTCATATTGTTTATGCAAGTAATGTTTTGGGAAACACAGTAGCGAAGAGTCAACCCACCAAATAATTTTGTAAAGGCCAGATAGATGATTCATTGTGCCAAGTCCACAGGGTGTGTCAAATCTGATCCTCAACATTAGCAACTGATAGGAAGCACGGACATGACATAACACAAACACAAAAACGAGTACGGAAAATCTAGGAAAAGTAGAATATTGAGCCACAACTATATGACAATTCGTCTACTCACCATTTTGAGTTTGATTCCTAATTTGTATCATTTATAAAAAATCATAAATTAGTCGAAACGCAAATAAGGCAAGTCATAACATGTATCAATGTTTTCATTCAGCAACAATTACAAGTTCTAGCTCCGTAACAATTAAAAGTTTTAGCAAAACTAAAAAAAATAATAATAAATAAACAAACGTGAATTAGTTCCCATATTTAAAAATAAAAAACAATGATAATTAAAAAAAATAGACACAATAACACACGGTGTCCTACAACTGTTGTGCCCACACAAAAATCCCATAGAAGTACCCTTGTTTCTTCCTAGGAAATCACCTCATTAAATCTGAATCATCTACGTGGATTTGTAACTCAAGGCGAATAATATCTATCAATTTAATAGTTTTTGTGGGTAATTGGAAGGAGCAAAGTGTCCCAATGTTATATCGATATCATTAAGGATGTGTATGAAGGGACTGTAACAAGTGTTCGCTCAGTAGGCAGAATGTCTAGTGAATTCCTAGTGTCAATAGGACTACATCAAGGGTTGACTTTAAGTCCATACCTCTTTGTTTTGGTCATTGATGAGTTGACGAGACATCTGCAAGAAGATGTACCTTGATGCATGTTATTTGCAGATGATATTGTCATAATTGATAAGAAAAGTGAAGGTTTAGGTTAGAAATTAGATAGGTGGCGAGAGGCTTTAGAGAGAAAGGGTTTTAGAATTAGTCGTTCGAAGACAGAATATATAATATGCAACTTCGGTTGAATCACGAGGGGGGAGTAATGCAATTGAGATCGAAGGCGTGGAGGTCCCAGAGTGTGAATCTAGGATCTACAATTCAAAAGAATAAGGCTATTGAGAAGATATAGACCAAAAGATTAAAGTTGGTTGGACGAAATGGAGAATGGCGTCAGGAGTATTATGCGATAGAAGGATGCCTACAAGGCTAAAAGGAAAATGTTATAAGACAATTGTTCGATCAGCCATGCTATACGGTTCAAAATGTTGGGCTACTACGGGACAACATACGCGTAGGATGGCAGTAGCAGAAATGCGTATGTTAAGATGGACGTGTGGTAAAACTTGTAGGGATAAAATTATGAATGAAAGAATTAGGAGATACTTAGGTGTAGCACCCATAGAGGACAAAATTAGAGGAAGACATTTAATGTGGTTTGGTCACGTGCGAGGGAGACCACGCATGGCACCAATTAGAAAATGTCTAGATTGGCAAGTTAATGGAGGGTGCAGACGGAATGGACGACCCTTGAAAACTTGGATGAAGGCGGTGAAGGAAAACATCATTGAGCTTGAATTATGAGAGGATATGTGGAAAAATCGCATTGCTTGCAGAACCAAAACCCGTGTAGTGACCTCGAAAGTATCGGGAATGGGGTTTGATGATGAGTTACTTAGTCATTTGTCTTGTTTGAGTCGGTTCACACAACAAAGTAAATAGTACAAAATCTCCTTCAGGTTAGAACATACAACTGCATACTTGTATTACAACATTTTTTTTTTGTTATTGGTGCTCGTATTTGTATCGAACACCCTTATGATGCACGATACTTGTTGGATACTCCTAGGTAGATGTCGGATATGGCTCCTCTCTGTGTCATTGGGTTAGCATTCGCTGCATTCCTTGACACTTATTTAGGATTTTCTTTTTATAAATCTTATTTATGTTTAACCTTTTTAAGGAGATAGGTTAACAAAGTATGAGGGAATAAATTTCTCCAAAATCAATTTATCTCTTATGATTGATTAGAATGATATATGTGTATATATATATATATATATATATATATATTTTTAAAAGGAGACTACTCTTGAGTTGTAGAAAAAAAACAAGACATACCTGATGACTCAATGTCAATGGATTCACAACTGGAAGGGTTGGACAATAACAAAATTGAAGTTTGGTGCGAGGACATACCTCATGCCATCACATTGGTCTTATAGAAGGAACGAAATATGCAAATCCTCAAGGGACAGCAGACATCGGTTGAATACCTCATTCTCCTTACGAAATCCCTCCTTCGGCATCGGGCCAATAATCCGAATATTTTGGGAAGCGTAAATTGGGCCAAATCAAATCCCTCCTTTGGTATAATTTAATATTTATATCATTAATAATAAAAAAGAACTAATAAAAAAATACCATTTGTTATTCTATCCTAAGTATGTTTTGTTGTACTAAATTCTCTGATATGACACCTGTAACTGTATCCCTGCTAGTTATCAGCTACAAAAATTGGCTACCAAGTACCACCCATCTAGATAAAATGGAGAAAGAGGGGAGTGCATACCAACAATGCCAGAGATTGCAGCATGAGGTTCTCCTAGGCGTGCATCATAAGATGGCCAGATCAATTCACCTTCTTCTGTCTCGACCAGAAGAGGTTTTTTTGTCTGCCTTTCTCTCCAGAGATATTTTTTCTTCTCATAAGAAAATGAAGCTTTTGCACACAATCCAGGCAACAGAGCTACGGGTGGGTCATCTGTGGCATTAACAGCCTGTGGATGACCTCTATTTCTGTGCAAACCACACCGATATCTCAATCCAGACTCAGAGACGAGGGATGACAAATCAAGGGATATTGCCTCAGGCACATTCCAGTATTTTCCGTTACGATCAATGAAGAGTTGAGGCCACGCCGCTTCAAATGTAATATCATGCTGAGGAAGCTGTAAACATGCAGTAAACCTTGAAATAAGTTAAACCAATAACAATGATTTTCACACACAATTATTAATGGTAGATGTCGGAGATATAATCACCAGGACTAAAAAATACCCCGATCAAAAACTTTTAAGTAGGGCTAAAATAATTTCATGAAGAGACATACAATATATTATAGGCTAAGATATGCTCAATGCTGACTCTAGCAAACTTACATATCAACCTCTTTGTATGATAATGTGGATATTCCTCGTAGGAACTTCAAGTCACCAACTGTAGACCAAGGTTCAAATCATTAACTCTAAACAGAGTAAAAAGTCTAAAACAATAACGCAAATGTTGGTCATTGTCCATATCAGCCAAGGAGTTATGGTAGTTCTCCCCATCAGCCAAGTAGTTTTCTCACATTTATCTAAGGGTGTGTTTGGTTGCATGGAATCATATGCCCATGGGAATCCATGAGGGGACCACCTAAATCTAAGCTAATTAGATGTACACTCACCACTCCACCATTTGATTTTTTATCAATGGTGGGAATGAAAATCATGGGAATCACATTCCTTGGTACCCCCAAAGCATGGGATTTCCATATTCATGGGACTTTCATTCAACTATTGATCACAAAATCAAATGGTGGTTTGGTGGTTGAACATCAAATTAGCTTAGATTTAGGTGGTCCCCTCATGGATTCCCATGTCATAAGATTCCATGCAACCAAACACACCCTAAAACCAATGCTTTCCTATCATTGACTCATAGATGTTTATATCCACATACGTGTGGTGAAAGAATATACTTTTGAACTATCAGTTTACTGCCTCTTTTTTTCTCCAGGTATTGAATATTAGAACGCATTCTCCAATCTAATAAGGTCTATGCATGAGGGCGAGTGGAGGATGCCCTTTGTTGCAGTGTTCTAAAAATCGGCCTAGGCGGCCGCCTAGGTGCTAGAAGGTAGAAAACCGTCCAGATTAATGGTTGGGTGGGTTTTGGGCGGTTCTGGGCAGTCTTGGCGGGATCTAGGCGGCCTAGGCGGGGTCTGGGATATTTTTTTATTTTTTTAAAATAAGACTGATTGTGTTCTTATTTTATTTTTCTTTTCTCTTTTTTAGAAATAAATTATTTAATTATTTTTTATTCAGTATATGTCTAAATGTAGGAAATGATGATTACTTAATAGAATTCTCAAAGGATTTGCCAGTACCTATTTACTAATGTAGATTTTATCAAACCTGATTGAGGTTATTAATGCAATTTGAACAAAAATAAAAGAATAGGTATAGATATTTGTCCACAAATTCAATTTTATATAAAGTACCCATCATGATCAACTTCAGTCATTTGAATTTTAATAAATTTGTTCATGATTGTTAATTTTTCATGTTTTTAAATTTTGCATATGTATCTTGGCATTAAATTGGATGTAATTGATAAGGTATTATGCTTAACTTTTGTAAATTATTAAAGTTATAATACAAAACCTAAGACCGCCTAGGTGCCCGCCTGGGCCCTTGAGCACTAGGCACCTGCTCGCCGCCTGCCCAACGCTTTTTAGAACATGCTTTGTTGCACACACTATGTAACATTCACATTCATGTGGCAACGTGGCGTTATTCGCCATTCCCATACGATTGTTTGGCAAGTTTATCAAATGTGTTTTACAAAATAGTTGGCCAATGTTTACTGTTTACATATCAGCTAATGAAATGGATATGGAGTACACGACGGGGGTCGACTTATTGGGGACGCAGCAAGTCGATTGGGAAATCTTATACGGGTCTTGTTGCTACTATACATATAAAAGTATAAGTATACATTTATACACCAACATATCCATAGATTTATTGCACAATAAATAAATATTTTATAATTTAGTTGTGTGCCGTGTTAGAAAATTCATATCATTTATCTAAAACTGAAATTCCATTCTTCATCAATAGGAAGGAATTCATGTACTACAAAAACTGAATTGCCACAAGTTGAATAGAAACTAATATTAAAGTACAACAATATCAAAGAAAATAGTTAAAGTTGAATTCTCTTTCTTTTATCCTCTGAGCTTGAATTATTTTCCCTTATGACACTTGATATGCTAGTTTGATGTATTCGTGAAGGATGATGATCCATTAATGTATTATTTTCCTAAATATTCCATTAACTAATTATTTTCATAACCATGGTAAATAAAATTTTGGGTGTGAGTTATCACTGAAAGTCAAAATAAATAAAAACAGAATTAAAAGTTAGAAAGTGGAACAACATGCTCAATGCACCAAAAGGGTTCTCGACCCTGCCTCTTGGCCCTCTTCATTCTTTTCATTTCCTACATCCAAGGCTTCCATTTTGTAGATTTCAAAACTCAAACTAACTTATGCTATTAAGGACTGAAGAAATTCACAATAGAGTTGAACTCACTACTTGAATTATGTTTTACATTAATTCATCCTTTGACTATTTTCTTCTTAGCATCACCTTTTCTGTAGATTTTTTTTTTCTCCAATTTCTCAAAACAATACATTATTAAGCTAGAAAGACACGTAACCATGAAATATGGTGCAAGTAAACAGAACTGAATAGGTGGCAGAATCATTGAAACTTTTGTTTGTGATCTAAGTTCCATGGAACAATAAAGCCACGTAACGCACGACCTTATTTCCTGAAACCAAATAAACAAAAACCTAAAAAAATAGAGTCCAAAGGTTCCCATACTAATGACTTATGAAGGTCTATCTTCATCTGCTCTATTAATCTTTAGGGTACTAGAAAAGAACAAAGAATCAATTTCGGGGCTGAATGAAGTGGAAAGAGCTATGACACCTCTGTTTACAATAGTGGGAAATATACATTATGAATGTTTGAAAGAGAACAAAGAAGGGCAGAACTCAGAAATTCTGTAGTGATTCAGTCATGCTAGTAGATGAGGTCGCGTCCAACAACATTAATGACAAGGTGAGGTTAGAGTCCATCTTTAGAAGGGCAACACCTTTTGATTCTGATGAAGGGCCGGTCACGAGACTAGATAATTTAGCACTTGAGTGTAGAGCAAGCCCTCTATTCGACTAAGGAGTTACACAAGGATCTGCATTTGATTCTGATTCAGAGTTCAGGTCAGACTCAGTCTCGGGGAGGGTGAGCATGACAAGGATTTTTTGTTTGAATTGGCAGGGGGGGGGGGGGGGTGGTATGGGGCTGAGCACTTTGAGGTGCGATTTTCAGTGGAAATGTGATGCAGTTAATGGATATCCTTATGTTTTGGGATTCAGGGGGCATAGAATGCTATATTACTTCGGCTATGGTTTTTCTGTGGGTTTCAGGGAGCTCAATTCCTGTTTAAACACCCTAGTATTTGGTACTCCCTTTGGGTGTATCTATCTTTCTTTCCTCTTCTGTTTCTGTCAATAAATTTAGTGCCTTCTTACAAATAAGGAGGACAGAGGATTTAGTCATTGATTCAAAATACCCTTTCTAATTGGATTTAGATTTTTGCATTACTTTAGATCCCATGAGTGGTACTCCATTATTCCAAAGTATTATGTCGAACAAAATAGAAAAGGCCACCTTCGGCTTCGCCTCTATCAGTTTTAGTCAACTAAAAGGTTCTCCAGTGCTGGTACTAGGAAAGGTACTGTTCAAGTAGTAGGTTTGGTTACAGGAATTAGGTTGGTTAGTGCCTACCCAGCTCTGTTATTAGTAGAAGGCTATCGGGTAGGCAATGGAAAACCATCTATCAATCGCCTTTATCTTCCTATTTTTCATACACTATCTTAGTAACATTTTCGCAAGTCTTGATACTTCTTTTGTTTTATAGAAATGTTACAGATAGTAAATAATGTTAGGAAACTCATATAGCCCCTCGTCCTAGATGTTCTAAGATATTTTTAATCATCATATTCAATCCCGATGTTCCTAGTCACATATCCACCTCTACCAGGAACATAAACTCCAATTATGCTAGCTAATAGCATGGGTAATTTCGACCAACACGTATGTTTTTGAGGAGCATAAAATATTAAAGCAAATGATGGTGGGTTAGCTTGCAGTGTAAAGCTATCATGACAGTATTGAATCGTATTCTTCTCCACGGATGAGGCTAGTCGCTTCCTATTTGGAATTGGGATGAGATGCCCAATGTGGTCATGATCCATTTCATACTTTAAGTTCATAGTTACTACGGGACTTCATCCTTCTGTGAAATGTAACAGTTTTTTTAAGGGGAGGAGGACACATTCCACAACTAGCAACTTCCAATCTAGCAATGTTCCAAAAGCCTTCAACTCAAGATGTCACCATCAAATGAAATGAAACTATACATATTTGCTACAAACTCTGGTTTAAAGACGTATATTAGAATATTGCTATTTGGGTGAAAAGTTATCACCCGTGAAAGCTCTCGACCTATTAACATAGGAAGACCTTCGGATATATTTTATTACTATAGCAGACATCCATCTACCTAGATCATCCAGACAATAGACAATTGGCTACTACTTCGATAACCACATTGAAATAATGATAAAGCTTTTGTTAAGGAAATCAAACTCTATAATGAATAATGATAAGCTTCTGATCATTCAACTCAACGTTTAGAGCTTGGCGAATGGTACCATTAGGTCATGGGATCAAGCCCAGCTTGCGGCATCTTTATAGGTTCTGGGATCCTATAAAAACCCTGCTTGCCTTTCAAAAAAAATAAAAAAAAACTTATGGTCATTGGTCAACCAACTACCAACCGAGCTCAGCAAGTCAACCTACTACCAACCAAGGTTTAAAAAAGCTTAATCGGTCATCGAGGCAGTAACCTTTCATGATGCGGAGGCCCCAATTGTTTGTTAAAATCTAATTGATAAAGTGCTAAAAATGAGAACCTCATAAAGAAAATAAACATGATATAAATTGTAATAAATAAGACATGCATGAGGCGTTGAGCTTTGTCTAATCTAAGCCTTTATCAAATGTTAGCAAAAAGAACATATTCATGCACAACCTAATACTACATTGCTAATAAAATATTACACAAGCCATAACACACAATCATAAGTCATAACCAACACCTATGTAACGATACAAATATGGGTATTAGTATCCGATACAGATATGAGGTGTTCGACATGTTGGTTAAAATAACACTATACGGCATAAGCTAGGGACTCACCATAACATGCTTGTAACATAGCTAAGAATTGAAACTTTTCAAAGATATGTGAGAATTATGACGATGTAAGCATGGAGTGTCCGACAAGAGTATTCGTGAGTGTCGACATACTTTTTCTTGATAAAAATAGAGTTTCCTTATTACATAAACCAAAACATGTTATCTTTAAGATCTAAAATACTTCAATATAAAGTCCACACTAGTCAGAACTCATAAGTCATAAAAAAAATGAACAAAACATATACAAATATAACACAATCATCAGGGGAAAGGTTAGGGAAAGGAGGCTGAAAATTGTAGTTATGGTTTGTGTGTTTATTTTTAAACATGTTACTTCAAATTGGGGCTTAGGCTTAAACTTAGCTTGGTTACAAAGTGTAAGGCTCATGTAATCGGATTTTTTTAGTAATATTGGTATTTAAAAAGAATTAGTTCCAGTATTATGGTAATTGGAAACTTGTTTTCAATTAGGTTTAGGGTTAGGACAATTATAAATAAGTTGTAGGTTGCTCATTGTAGGATAGTTGATTAAAGAAAGAAATTTTCTTGTGTTTATTTATTTTATCGTTGATTATTTTTTTTCAATTCCCGCATTGTCTTTCAATTCCTATTTATTTTACAATTTTAATTCTATCAATTGAAATCAAAGTTGAAGGTTCTTATTTGTTTCGATTTGAAAAAAAAATATTTAAGGAAGAAGACTGAAATTGAGTAGAAGCTCGAAAAATGATAATAGATGAAGAGAGACTCCAGCTAGCGGAGGCAATAGTAAAGACGTTGGAGAGGATAGATATGATGTTCAAGAACTTAGGGTCAGGCAACAAAAAGGCCAACAGACACCTACAAGGAGTGACCGCCAGCCCCCAAACAGCATTGCAGGATCCCTCTTCTAGCACCGTAAGCAGCGGCGCACAACCCACCGTTACACAGATAGGCAATGCTGCACACATTCCTCCACCCGCTTCCCCTTTTCACCTCGTTGATCAGCAACAACTGACTGATCGACAGCCTCAGTCGAGTTTACAGTTTTTATCGCAATTTGCGAGCCTTAGTCGAGTCAACAGTTTGATCAGATCGATCGCCACCTCCATCTACCTCAACACGTCGATCATCCTTAGCCACGATCGTCCCCAGCCACGTCCCGACTCGATTGTCCCCAACCCCCTCACCACTTCTCGTATTCCATCAAAACCACCTCCTCAGTCCGTCGCAGTCAGCTCCCAACCATTATCTCGTTGTGGCCGCCCCTCCATCACAGTCGCCTTCCTATCTAAAACCCCAATCCCTCCACTTGTTTCAGATCTTAGGAAGAAGATGACTTTAGTATGGGAGGCTATGAGCACCCAAAACGTTTCAGGGTGTCACCGCTACAGTTTGACCAGGTTATTCGCAGTCCCAAGCATTAGTCAGTACTGCAATATATAATTTAGTCTTATTCAAATTATCCTTATGTTATTCCCAACTACATGACAGACCCTGTACCACCACGAACTTTTGATTATGTTATTGAAACTATTCCCCACCACTTGTATCATTCTCTATCACCACAGGATAGAAGATGTGATCCAATTTGGGATAGTTTTGCAGCTCACTTTGAGAAGATGTTTGCTTGCAACAACATTTGTATTTTGCACTGGATGTCCTGTCCTTTGAACTGAGGACTCTTTTTAGACTTCATATGGAGTGGCTCAATTTGGAATTATTTGTCTGTGATCAGAACAATTACTGAGGAAAATTTCAGGGTCGTCTTCTATTCGTGCACTTCACCAAGTGTTCTCTCAGTGGTTGCTTGTGTACATCGAACTTCTTTGACTTCAAGCTTTAGGACGAGCTTCTTCAACCCGGGGATGTTGATGTAATAGGTTCTTTTAGCAATATTAGTATTTAAGCAGTATTAGTTCTAGTATTATTGTAATTGGGCATTTGTTCTAATTAGGTATAGGTTAGGACAATTATAAATAAGGTGTAGGTTGCCCATTGTAAGACAGTATTAAGAAAAAAAAACTTATTTTATCGTTGATTTATGTTCTTTCAATTCCAGCAATGTCTTTCAAGTTCTGTTTATTTTACAGGTTTAATTCTATCGTAGGCCCTGCAATTTTTTAAGCCATGTTTAAACTAGTCCCTTCATCAATCTAAGATGATGTAGGTTCGAGGCGTACAGGGTCACAAACATGGCCAGGGTGTGATTGATTGATGTGATTTAGCAATCCATTAAAATCCTTTCTCGACAAGGAAACACTAACACTTCAAAATATGTGTTGCAACGGTGTTAAACTATGACACTTTTGCTACACGTTTTGGGAAGTGTCAAATTGAATTGGCTTCAATCTTTTATTTTTTTTATTTTAGATACTTCCCAGACAATGCCCCCTATATGATTTATGTTATGTATGACTTATGATTATAGTTATCAAAACGTTTATCGTATCAGGTATCGAAAACCTAAACTTAGGATATGTGTTAATTGTGATTTTAGAACAACATAACTTATTTAACTTGACTATTATAGTGGAATCTCTAGTTTGGACATTTTTTTCTTATAGGTTTTATGTTAAATAGTTTTTTCTCTACTTTTTTTATTGGAACTCAAGATTATAGACTGTTTAGGTTAAGCAAAATAGTTTCTAAAAATTGTTCTTTCAATGCAGTCCCTATAATTCGACCTCGCATTCACATATCTTTACCACCGTCTATTCATTTGATTTCAGAGTAACAAATTAAAATGTAATAAACAAGCTTGCATTGTGAAGCTACCATGACAATATTGGATCATCTTCTTAGGCAGGGTTGAGGCTTGTTACTTCCAGTGTGGAATTGGGATAACATGCCCAATGTCGTCGCTTTACGTTTCACACTATTAAGTTCACAGTTAATATGAGACTTCTCCCTTGGGTGAAGTGTAACATAGTTTTTATTTTATATTATTTTTTTACAAGAAAAATCTACCCAACATTCCAATGGCCTTAAACTCAAGACATCGCCATCAAATAAAATGAAACTTTACACCTTTGCTGCCAACTCTGTCCAATATGATTTATGATATGTCATCTTATGAGTTACAAGCTAATATGTGGATTGTAAATTTTAATGCATTATGTCGTATTTTGATTTTGAGTTTTGAATCTTTAAGTTGGCTTTGTAAGCCATGTTGTTGATCAATTACATATTTTATTTTATATGAACTAAATAGACAAAATAGAAAATGCTTATGTTTACATATAAAATAATGTGTCAGCTTGTCCTTTCTTTTTTTAATTTGTTGTGTCACCATGTCCTTTTTGTGCGGCATAGTATATCGCTTTTCAAAAAGGTTGGCATTATACTTATGAGTATCCATCTTAACGGAAATATATACAGTAGTGGAACTCATAGTTAGCTACACATAGTGATGGTAAACCACGATGGCCGAAGTATCTAGTAGGACACCGTATGCTTCATCTACGAATGATAAAACTACTTCCTCTTCCAAATGTTTCTAAACTTCTCATTACACTTAAAAACAACTAACAGTCTAAAACCATAAGACAATTTTATTTGAAAAAGAATAAGATTTTTTTACAAATTATCTATAATGCATTATATTAGATGTTGGAGGTGTTTAACAAACTTGCCTTGTGAAAAAACTTTGCTTTAGAACGTAGCTCATTTCTCTCGCCCTGTGCTTCTGTGCTAAAAAGCAATGATGACATGGGACTCAAAGCAAGTTGCGTGCACAAGCCAAACGAATATAGTGATTTATTGAGAAAAGGTTTTACTCCATCAGAGAATGCAGGTAGTTCCCACTCATCAGCACTGGAAGCAATCACTTCAGCTGTAATGTCTTCTATTAGTTTCTTCGGACGAAGCTGCCCAATTAGTCCAAGCCACCTAAAAACGTGGGGAGGAAAAAGAAAAAACAGAACTTGAATAATCAACCTGCTAAGGACCAGAGTAAAAAAAAAAAGAACGAAAAAAACATAGTAATTGAAGACATTGAATCATATTTTTTCATTTTTCTTTAGGTATCATGGGAACATCAATTTTTTGCAGAAACTAATGATAGATCAAGTATGTGAAAACATTGTTGAGGCTGGAAACCTATGAAACTAATGAGCTTTCCGTTTTATCAAATTCTCTAAAATGGGCGCGTCCTCGAAAATTGATTTTCCATGCACAAGCGTGGTTTACATGAATGTTAGAACAATAGATAATCAATAATCTATATCAAAGCAAACTCTTTAACACATGCTCTTACCAATTAAAAAAAAAAACTCTTAGCTTTTACTATTTTAAATTTGTGTGACCTCATCTTATTGTTACTCATGAAATCTCACTACTTCTGAACTCAACATATCACCTTATTTGTGTAGACATAAATTTGTAATATGTAACTTATGGCTTAACAATGGATTTATTCAAATTCACTTTTTAGGCTCAGACTTGAAATGTTTTACTCAATACTAATGAATGGATAGAGATTTCAGATACTAGCAACTATCAAATTTTTCACAGAAGCATCAAGAATGGAAAAACAAATCCCCAAAACAACCATGAGATATTCATATTGTATGCATTGACTTGAGCTAATTATTTTGGACTCCATACTAAAATTCAACTTAAACCCATTACGTAAAACAAATGAAAAAGAAAACCCAAAGAATAAAAAAGCTGAGAACCAATCCCCCAAATCCCAAAGCACAGGAATGTACCAAAAATAACAAACAAAAAGTAGACTTTTTCTTTTGTTTCTCAAAAAACCAACACCAACACCAACCCATGAAAGAAAACATAAAAATGAGCATAACCCATTAAAGGGGAGATTAGTAAGTTACCAATTGGAAGTAGCAGTCTTGAGCAAAAGAGAGTGAAAAGAGAAGTTGCCAAGTTCCTTTGATGGAGCTGGAGCTGGAGAAAAAGTAGGAATAATTCCAAGAGGGAAACCTCTGCTCAAAATAGAAAGTTGTTGAGGTCGAAGCACTCGAGGGGCTTGATTCCCATCTAGTGGAATGGGGTCACCTGGAATTGAGTGAGCAGTCCCATCAAGTGTGTGTGGAGTCGAAATGTTCAAGTCCCAGAAGCTTGAATCCATTGCCAATCTCAGATTCGCCATTGTATTCTCGTTGCCGCTTCTTGCTTCCGTTTGGGGTTCTTTGCTCTCTCAAAACTCACCAAGGAGACTCCATCTACTCTCCCCTTATCTGTCCTGCATTTTGAATGAAATAAAAATGGTATGACGGGGTTTTAGGCTTTTAGCATTTCTTCTACCTTGAGATTCATAATATGTTGTATCTAACGGCAAAATAATACGAAGAATTGATAGAGCGAAACGAAACCGTGTCTTGGGTCTCAATTCTAGGCAACCAAGCTTTATAGCTTTTTTTTTTTCTTCCAAGTTTTGGATTTTTTACACTTCTACTCCTTCTACTCCTTGTATAAATAATATTTATGGTTGTATTTTAAAGAGAAATGGTAAAAGTGTAAAAATGTCCAAGTCTGGGCAAAAAATGGTTTTAAAGTATGGCTGCCCTGACAAACTCTTCTGTGTTTTCTCAACAATTCTAGCCAGCCATGTTTGCTAGCTTTTTGGGTTTTTTTACACTCGTACCCCTTCTATAAATAGTGTTTGTGGTTGTGTTTTAAAGAGAATGAGTAAAAAGTGTAAAAATACCAAAAAATACTGGCAAACATGACTGCCTAGACTTACTCGTGTTTTTTGGACGACTTTTTAAATATCTAAAAAGTGGTCTTTACCCTATCTTAAATTTTGGCTGTGACTAAATGACACCACCATTTCCTCTGAATGACATTATTAACCACCTACTTTTTTAATGACACCACTCCATTTCAAAAGAACATCACCACCTTTTTTTAATAACATCACCATCTTTTTTAAGAACACCACCACCTACTGAATGACGCCACTAATATAAACCTTAACCTCCCAAAATCAATTTTTTTTCCTTTCTCTCCCAAATGAAATGGTATTTCCCTCTCCCAAAATTTGAATCTTCGCACCCTCTTTCCGCCCTCATTATCGCTCTACTCTCCTGTTCTAGTCTTTGCTCTTTCCCTTTACTATTATTGTGCAATACAAAGGTTGGAGATTTTGAGAGTGATTTGTGTCGGACTTGGGGTGTTTGTGATTTGGGATTTGTTAGTGTGTGATTTTGTTTTGTGCGATTCTAGGGATTAGTTGGTGTGTGATTCTCTCCGATTTAGTGCATGGTCATCTTATTTGCTTTTATTTGTTCGATTGTTGTTGTGGGAGTTCATGTTTGCATTTAACCAAACCCACGAAGTCAGGTAAACTCTAAATTTCCATTTCGATACTGTAAATCTCCATGCCTCATTTTTGTTTTGATTTAATTTATCATATTATTTTAAATATTTAATATGGAAAAAACAAACAATGACGTTGCTTTGGTGGATGGTGGATGGTGGTTGGTGGTTGGTGGTGCCTGGTGGTGATGGTGGTAGTAGTGGGGATCATCCAGCTCAAAGACGACGTCTTTGAGTAGGGGTGGGCATCCCATCCCGCGATCCCGTTTCAGTCCCGATCATGTCCCGTCCCGTCCCGATTTTTTCGGGCCTTAATGGGATTGAATAATTCCAAGAGGGAAACCTTTGCTCAAAATAGAAAGTTGTTGAGGTCGAAGCACTCGAGGGGCTTGATTCCCATCTAGTGGAATGGGGTCACCTGGAATTGAGTGAGCAGTCCCATCAAGTGTGTGTGGAGTCGAAATGTTCAAGTCCCAGAAGCTTGAATCCATTGCCAATCTCAGATTCGCCATTGTATTCTCGTTGCCGCTTCTTGCTTCCGTTTGGGGTTCTTTGCTTTCTCAAAACTCACCAAGGAGACTCCATCTACTCTTCCCTTATCTGTCCTGCATTTTGAATGAAATAAAAATGGTATGACGGGGTTTTAGGCTTTTAGCATTTCTTCTACCTTGAGATTCATAATATGTTGTATCTAACGGCAAAATAATACGAAGAATTGATAGAGCGAAACGAAACCGTGTCTTGGGTCTCAATTCTAGGCAGCCAAGTTTTATAGCCATTTTTTTTTCTTTCAAGTTTTGGGTTTTTTACAATTCACTCCTTGTATAAATAATGTTTGTGGTTGTATTTTAAAGAGAAATGGTAAAAGTGTAAAAATGTCCAAGTCTGGCCAAAAAATGGTTTTAAAGTATGGCTGCCTTGACAAACTCTTCTGCGTTTTCTCAACAATTCTAGCCAGCCATGTTTGCTAGCTTTTTGGGTTTTTTATACTCGTACCCCTTCTATAAATAGTGTTGTGGTTGTGTTTTAAAGAGAATGAGTAAAAAGTGTAAAAATACCAAAAAATGTCAAAAAATACTGGCAAACATGACTGCCTAGACTTACTCGTGTTTTCTGGACGACTTTTTAAATGTCTAAAAAGTGGTCTTTACCCTATCTTAAATTTTGGTTGTGACTAAATGACACCACCATTTTCACTGAATGACACTATTAACCCCTACTTTTTTAATGACACCACTACATTTCAAAAAAACATCACCACCTTTTTTTAATAACATCACCATCTTTTTTAAGAACACCACCACCTACTGAATGATGCCACTAATATAAACCTTAACCTCCCAAAATCAAATTTTTTCCTTTCTCTCCCAAATGAAATGGTATTTCCCTCTCCCAAAATTTGAATCTTCGCACCCTCTTCCCGCCCTCATTATCGCTCTACTCTCTTGTTCTAGTCTTTGCTCTTTCCCTTTACTATTATTGTGCAATACAAAGGTTGGAGATTTTGGGAGTGATTTGTGTCGGACTTGGGGTGTTTGTGATTTGGGATTTGTTGATTTTGTTTTGTGCGATTCTAGGGATTAGTTGGTGTGTGATTCTCTCCGATTTGGTGCATGGTCATCTTATTTGTTTTTTTTTGTTCGATTGTTATTGTGGGAGTTCATGTTTGCATTTAACCAAACCCACGAAGTCAGGTAAACTCTAAATCTCCATTTCGATACTGTAAATATCCATGCCTCATTTTTTTTATTTAATTTATCATATTATTTTAAATATTTAATATGGAAAAAACAAACAATGACGTTGCTTTGGTGGATGGTGGTTGGTGGTGCCTGGTGGTGATGGTGGTAGTAGTGAGGATCATCCAGCTCAAAGACGGCGTCTTTGAGTAGGGGTGGGCATCCCATCCAGCGATCCCGTTTTCGTTCCATCCCGATTTTTTCGGGTCTTAATGGGATTGAATAATTTCATCTCGATCCCGTCCCGTCCCGATCTAGAATGGGATGGGATGAGATGAAGACTTTCAATCTCGCCAATCCCGTCCCATCCCGAACTAATTTATTAATATTAATTATTAATATTTTTATTTAATTATTTATTTTTATTTAGAATCTCACTTACTATAATAAATTTATAATGTTATTAAAAAAATTTTACGATTCTTCTTGAGCTATTATACTCAAAAGTTGAGTAGTTGGTGTTGAATTGATGATTGGTTGCAAGAATTGATGGACTTGGGGCGGGACTCGTCTTGCACCAAAAAGCTCTAGGAAGGTAAGTGAGAAGTTTCTAGTTCTTATATCAACAATTGAAACATTGTTTCATTGTCTGCATTGAATTCATGGTACCATGAGAATGATGTATATCAATAATTCAAATTGATGAATGGAAAGGCTTTACTGCATTATTTGTTAAATTGCATCTGTCCCTCTTCAATGTCATATACATGTTGATAATTATCTACAGGGTTTTTGAAGTTAGGTGCATGCATATTCCTGTATATGATCGAACACCATTTGAAGGTCTTGATAGTTATCTAATGCCCATTCTTCACTTTCCTGGTTTGGCAGTATTTAAATATTTATTTATCCTATCCACTGCCTGATTCAATATAGATATTGACACTTCAAAACGAATACAAGTGCTGAAAATTTTGTACACATTTTGCCTGAAAGTTCATTGTTAATGGTCAAGATAATCCCTTTACTTTGAGTTGAGGTAGTTACAAGAAGTAAAAGCTTCATGTCGTTCACAAATTAAGTCAGCCTTTGAATTGAAATAGGGTACCTGCTGATCTCGTCCCGTCCTATCCCGTCCCGAACCCGTTTGGGATGGGACGAGGTCGGGATGGGGTTTTTCCCATCTTGTCTCGTCCCGATCTCGGATGAACGGGATGTGATAGGGATGGGTATATCTCGTCCCATCCCGTCCCGTGCCCACCCCTACCTTTGAGAAATGCCATTTCCGAAAAAAAATAAAGAAAAGATGGATGAGAGAGAAAAAAAACAAAAAAATGCAAGAACGGAGGAAGAAATAAGAGGAGAAATGATTACATGGGGAATGATTTGATTGTCGCAGATGAGGCAGTGACACTCCTATTGCTATCGCAAAGTCAACGTGGTGAGGTTGATGAAGCGGAGAATAGTGAAGAGAGTGAGGAGTGTAGGGGGATGAAGAGGGTCAGGGAGTGCGGAGGGTCAAGCAGAACCAATTTTTTTTTTTTACAAACCCAGTTCTGAGGAAGATGAAGAACCTGAAAAAATTTCTTATCCTAGTTGTCCCAAATATGCATCTATATTAGAGGATTATGATGGCCATGTTTTTTGGTCCATTTGGACGGGTGAGTAGGTATTTATAATATTTTCAAGTTTTTTAAAATATGCAGTAATTCCAATCGTCTATAAGTGTGTTGTACGACCGTTGATAGACCATTGTAAGGATCATGTCGATAGGGTGATAATTTGTGTTTTTATCAAGCGTTGGAAACTTGAAACCAACATTTTTCACTTCCCTTTTGGAGAAATGACCAACACCATCGATGATTTCTATTGTATCACTCATTTGCCGATTGTTGGTAAGTGGCTATGGTTAAAAAAACTTAACTGAAGGCAACGAAAGGTGTGCAACTGTTGGTGAATGGTTTGGGGATTCAAAAGAGTGAAACACAAAAACATATCCAGAAGAATCTTAGTTTCGTATAACTAATCACCTAATGCATAGATTTTGCATCTATCTATATATATACTTGATCTAGATAGACAATATCTTAAATACAAGATAAACCCCTAAAATGCTTCTATTGTTGGATCCAAAATGAATCATAAAGATTCGCGGGATTGGGATTGAGAAATTTTTTGATTTTAATAGTTATGAAATTTATTAAGAAACATTGTTGTAGAAAAGTAAGTATAATGGATTCTTTTCAAAAAAAACAACAAGTTCTTAGGGGCTACTTGTTATTTCTTCTAGGCATGACTATCTTTGTTGATAAGACTGAAACCAAGGTTCGCACTGAATATTTGAAATTGCTGATGAAGGTGGATGATGTTGGGAAGCTCGCATGGGGAGTTGGTACTTTTTCGTTCTTGTATCATCAACTTGATTATGCTAGTAGAGGGAGTACCAAACAAATATCTAGATATCTACCTCTTTTGGAGGTATATTTTTCGTGTTAATTGTCTAGTTAATTATCTTTTTAGAGTTTTAGATATTGAACTAATATATTGATAAGTTTAATTTTTTAAGTGTTAAATATACGATCACTTTAGGCTTTGGGATACGGCTCGAGCCTCGTGGAATGATCGTCTCCCCACCATAGCTAAATGAGATTGCCCCCAACTCAGCGGTGTCCTGATTGAAGAAATCATGAATCTTAGGGAGCATCTCGATGACATGTCTCCTGAAGATATGGCTGAAAAAACCGATCAAACCGATCTAAACCAATCAGTTCAGTTTAAATTCGGTTCGGATCGATTTTGGTTTTAAAAAATTCAAAACCGAAGTGGTCGGTTCGGTTTTCGGTTTCTATGTGATTTTAACCGACCAAACCGAACCGACCGAATATATATAATAAATAATATATATTTTATATATAAATAATACAATATGTTTAAAATAGTCGGTCGGTTCGGTTTTATTTCGGTTTTGGTTCGATTTTAGTCGGTTCGGTTACGGTTTGCATAAATTAGAATCTGTTCAATTTCGGTTTAAAAATTTTAAAACCAAACCGATGGTTCGATTTTCAGCCCTACCTGAAAAGGTAAAAGTTAGTCATTTAAGTTCATGTTTCATCTCAGGTAATTGTTTTCATTTTTTATCCATAATTTAATACATTCATGTTTGTATTGTCAGGTCTTTTGGGACCCTTATGCAAAATACAAGTGAAGAACTCCACTTCACAACATTACATGGTTTCAAGGTTGTTTGTTATGCTGTGACGCCAAATAACCCTATCACCCAGATCGAGTGATGAGACAGATGGGAAGGGTATAGGTCATTCCAAATCCCTTCATTCAACTCAAAATGAAGAACAGAGGTTGATTTGGCCATAACTACTCGGTGATGCATGAAATATTGTCTTTGTTCCCTGCAACTTGGTAGAATCATCTCATGTCAATTGAAAACCAAAGTGCACCAATGAAGTTTTCACGGGATTGTATCAAGGACTATTTGGAGTGGTTTCTTGACATTAACCATCCGTTCATCCAATCACTGACGACTAGGAGGAAATGTCCCTTAAGAAATCAATTGTTGATATCTCACAATCAGGTAATTGATCTATACTTTAACAAATTTGCAAACATTTGAAATACAAAATTTAATTGTTTTCTTTTACTGAGATCATTGTTTTCTTGCAGAACAAGTTAGTTCATGAGGCTATTCAGTTGGTGGATGCTTCTATTGAAGAAGGTGAGAATGTGTATAAGGTTGTGTTACTCATGAGGCAAAGAAAAGGATATGACCTGCTAAGACAAATGTCTACGCATGTCATCTTCAAAAATAATGAGGAAGAGCAACAGATTGGTCCAACTGGTAATGGTGGTGGTGCTCCAAGTGCTGGTGCTGCAGGTGGTGGTAGGGGAAGGGGTGATGGTGGTGGTGGTGTTAGTGCTCATGGTGGTAGAGGAAGGGGTGATGGTGGTGTTGGTGCTCCTGTTGGTAGAGAAATGGGTGATGGTGGTGCTGTTGGTGGTGGTCCTGGTGGTAGAGAGAGGGGAAGAGGTTGTGGTGGTGCTGATGACAGTGAAAAAGACCTTGTCGGTGGAGGAAGTCAGTACGGAACAACGAAGAGACATGAGAAGAATATCACTTCAACTGAACCTCGGAAAAGGACAACCAGAACTTGATGTATACAATTTTGATTGTTGTAATCTTTGTAGTTAATGAAAATGTAATGATTATACGTTTATGAAATGAATTATGATTTCACAATTATGATTCTCATCAGTATTTATATGCATCACTCTAATGGTTACAAAGTTAACTGTAATCTAAGTAAAAGTAAGAAATTTTATCAATTAACTTGAACAATTGGACACAAAATCAAACTTCAATCAAAACAAAAAAATTTGAACGTAAACGCACAAGTCGCTGCGAGTCCAATACTCACAATCACAAGATCCTCTGCGAAGATAATAATCATAAAAGCAAAAATATCTATGGCAGATACCTGAAACTCAAATGCAGCGGACACTGGGAAAATAAATTTTACATTCGCAAAGGCTAGAGCGAGTAGGATTGTCCCACAACCGCAGCAATGAGACAAATTTCACACTCTGTCCAAAAATTTTATTTTTTGTATTTGAAGTTATTTTTGGTTTTTTTTTCAGTTCTTATGGCTTAGATACAGCCTTGGCATATTTGATTTTTTGCAAAACTTCAATTTTGACATTCTTAAGTGTGGTGAAATGCATCTCATCGTAGCAAACACTATGAGTGGGACAATCTTATTTACAACATTCGCTGCGATAGGACATATTTCACACTCTGCCAATTTTTTGGATTTTTATTTTATTTTTTCAATTTATATGGTTTAGACACTCTTGAAATATTTGATTTATTGCAAAACCCAATTTTGATTACCCTAACTTGAAAATGTCAAAATTGAGGTTTTGCAATAAATTAAATATGCCAAGAGTGTATCTAAGTCATAAAAATAAAAAATAAAAAAATCAAATAAAAACATATTTTTGGACGGAGTGTGAAATGTGTCTCATCGCAGCAGCGGATCATAAAATCAATGCGCTCTAGTTGGATCAGTTCATTAGTTATCCACATTTCCATCAAGGAGAACATATGACTCACACTTGACCTAAACCGGTTGGACACATTCTTCTTGGAACCAAAAGAAAGCTCTTTTCTATTAGAATTGAAGTTTTTGGAGCCGACTTTTTCGAAGTTTTTGGAGCCGACTTTTTCTTGTTTTTTTTTCAGCTAACTTTACTTGCATTTTTTAGAGTTCTTTGTAGTGTTGGTTTTGAAGCCTTCTCACAACCTGCCTTTTTTGGAGCTGGTTGTGAAGCTTTTTTGGCATTGTCTTTACTGGTGTCTCATTTGCAGCTTGTTGTTTGGATATTGGTTCTTCAGTAGTTGGTTCTTGCTGCCTAATTGGCTCTTTAGCAACTGATTCTTGTCATCAGTTTGGCTCTTTAACAATTTGGTTCTTACGAAGCCTCTTCGACGGCTGATCCGTGTTGCTAATCCAATCTTGCAGATCACTCGTCGACAGTTGACTCACTTTAACCAGCCCATAGATAAAAATACCCTTATTAGGGATGGCAACAAAGAAGTACATAAAAATTTGTCCACAACTCCAACCTGTATGCAAAATGAGTTAGGAGGAAAGCCTCAATAGCCAAAAGCGCAACACACTCTTTGGTAATAACAGGGTAAGTGATTGCACCACTATCGATCCCTGATTTGGCTGTTCATTGATGACAAAAGAGAAGCACATAGTTATAGTATCCATATTATTATTAAAACTGGCATGGTAACTTCTCGCAAATTTTGTTCTTATCTCACAAATAACATTTCCAACAACAAAAATAGGTGGCATGTCGACATCTTAAATGCCAAATTCATTCAATTCTCTTTATGACTTTCCAATATTAAACCATGTGAAGTACCAACAAGATACAAATAACCAACCATCTAGCATGGAATCATTTTTTTCATGTCACAGAAAAGATGACTCATCCTTTCTTCACTCTTTCCTCCCTTATCATCTTCCTCCTTTTCTTACAGTACATTTCTAATGTAAATGCCATGGAAGACATAATCACAGATACTTGCAAGAAAGCCACAAATCCAAATCTGAAATATGATTTCTGTGTTACAACTCTGCAAGCAGACCCTAATAGCCACAACACTGACCTTCAAGGACTAGGCATCATTTCAATCAAACTCAGCATACAAAATGTTAGTTACATCCAATCACAAATTCAAAAGCTTTTGAATGATCATCAAAGTGGTGGTGATCTAGAAGAAGATGTGAAGAGTTGTCTACAGAATTGTTTGAAACTTTACAACGATGCAATCCCAGATCTAAATGATGCACTCAACAAATTCAACTCCATGGACTATGCAGGAGCTAATGTGAAGTTGGATGCTGCAAATGAAGCATCAATTGATTGTCAAGATGGCTTCTTGATTAAAGGTTTAGTTTCTCCATTGACCAAAGACAATGATAATTGTTTTCAATTGACTGCAATAGGTCAAGCCATTGCCAACATGTTTGCTTGATTAATGGATCACTAAATTTCATGAATCTTTTACATGTATGTTATTATTTCATTCAATAAAACACCTTTTTTTTTTTTTTTCCTTCCCACTCTATTGATCTTTGGGTAGTATTGTTTACTGTTTTATTATCTGTTTGGCATATACCAAATGATTTTTTATGGGTGGTCCTTTTTATTCACCCCATGTTTTATTAGAATCACCCAGGAAAAAAAAAAGCATTTCAATCTTGTTTCGGAAGTGCTTTTTTTTTTAAAATACCTCAAATTAATTCCTATAACTAAAAAATTCTCTAACAAATTAACCAAGCACCTCAATAATTCAAAGGGGAATTCTAAATGTCGAGGAAATTGGCGAGGAAACCAGCGAGGGGAGTGAGGTGGAGGGAGGGGAGCCATTCACTCCCCTCGAGATGCATACAAGAAAAATCAACGCACGCATTTCGAGGGGAGTGAATGGCTCCCCTCCCTCCACCTCGCTGGTTTCCTCGCCCATTTCCTCGACATTTAGCCTCTCTCTAATTTAAAATATTGTACGTGGGCAACCCCATAAGCTTCAACTTGTTTTGTCTTTTAACTAGTATTTTCCACTCTTATCTGTGGTTCGCTTGTGTATTTGGTTTGCGATTGATATGCTTGGGCAGTTTTAGTCGTCGCCCTTCGTTAACTAAGACCAACTGAAACTCAAATTATGCATAGGCATGTTTAATAATTGTAAAATATATGTTAATCCAAACCCTTTAATCTTTCAAGGCTTGTTGTAAACAGAATGACCAAAGCCACCAATTTGAAAATTACATCCCTACTCTCAAGTAACAAGTTCATAAAAATCCATGCTTTTGCACTCTAAAATTGTAATTTTTACGGATTCGAGCATGCAAGTTCCCTTGAACCACTACGTTTGGTGCTTGTAAAAAGACCCTAAAAGGTTTTTTCTAGTTTGCTGTGTGCTGAGAAGTTTAATAGGACTTTCTTTTAACCCATGTATTACATTTATACATTCAATCTACTCCATTGTCAATGTGCTAAAACATATAAGAGCATCCATAGTAAGCTCTGTTAGGGGTACAAATTTGACACTGCTAACAAAGTGTGTAAAGTGACCGCGCTATGAAATGGCACGGCAAAGTTCCTTCTATACACACTAAAACCTTCCAAAAACAACAAAGCCAAAGAAAAGAGGGAGAGAGGAAGAAGTGATGAACTTATTGGATTCTCCTATTCAAATCAGGTAAACATATTTGACAAAATTCCGATTGGTCCCAAGAAACCATTTCAACTTTGAAGGGGTTTGGTTTCAATTCCTTGAAAGAACTCATGGTGAATCCTGTTATTATCAGTGTTGCAAATTGTTGCCACTTGACAGGTGTGGTTTCAATTTCTTGATTTGGTTATGTTGGTTTCAATGGAGAAGAAGATAAGGGGGGATTTGTTGGAAATAATGCCCAGAGGTTTGAGATGGTGATGCAGCAAGCGAGCACGAAAATGCAACTTATTGTGGATAAGAAAAAATTTTACACTCCCATTTGGGCGAGTAAAACTTTCGCAGTCTCTTTAGGATCCTGGATTGAGGTGGCAAGATATGCTGCAATGTTGAAGACATGACTAAATAGTCTGCTAGAGTCCAATTTTGTTAAACTACCAAGTTCAAACTAGCAATAAGAAGTCTCAGGCTTCTAAATAAGAAGTCTCAGGCTTCTAATTGCTCACAGTGGAGTGGTAGAGAGGGAGAACAGAAATTCTAGCTGGCCTGGGAAAACCGGCCTCGTTTCTGCCTGGGAGGCATGAAAATATATTTTTGTCCCTCTTCCTTAAACACGTTTTGGAGCTGTGTTTAAGGAGGAGGGGCAAAAATGTATTTTCGCCCCTCCCAGGCGGGAAACCAGGCTGGTTTCCCAGGCCAGCTAGAATTTCTCGGGGGAGAAATAAGATTTGAGGAATTTTGTCCATATGGATGTGTAACTAGTTTGGACTTTGGACATTGTTAAACATGTGGATGTGTAACTCGTTTGGATTTTGTACTTTAACAGAATTGGACGCTAGTCTATCTTCGACATTGCCACATATGTTTGCCACCTTACCCAAGATCCTAAAGAGGCCAGGAAATCGGGCTCTCTAAAATATTTGAAACACAGTATGTTATTTACCTTCTCTTCAGTGCTTCCATAAATAAACGCCGGATTCATCTTCCATTGTTGAACAAAGCCTGCAAAATAAAATATAAAAAAAACTGCATGCTTGAAAAGAAAATGAAACAGAGGTAGATTAGGAAGTTCAATCCAAACTGGAGTCTTTTCGACTGGTAGGACTGAATCTGATGAACTTCCACACCAAAAAAGACATTACCTAAATATTTTATAGCCCAATTTTCGGATAGCCACCTCTATTCCTTAGTCATAATGAAATAAGACTGATTGAGCCTAGCATACTGACACTAATCAGCATATAAAAAAGTAGTATTCAAAGATTACTGAAATAAACCAGTAATATGCTATTCAAATGTTTGGGCGTAGTATTCAAAGACTATTGAACTAATCCAGTTTTATGCCATTGAGATGTTTGGCCAGTTTTCAAATTCGTGGTACCCTTCAAATGAAACTTAGATCTTTCATGCCGAAGAAAAGGACATTAGACATTCAGTAGATGATGAACTGAAAATGTTTATAGATTGTTCAGGGTCATCATTTGAGAAGCAATCAGAACACATAAAGCAATTTTTTTTCCCTTTGCTGAGCCCATACTCCACCAATCTTTTCCTCTGTTGAATCATAGTCTGCCCTAATGAATGACTGAATCTGTTAGGAAAGCCATAAGATTTTAATTCACAAATTGCACCTTGCAACAAAAGTAGTAAAATCAATCACATAGTTGTTGGTCAAAATGTTAATGCAAATTTAATATTAATACTATTTGGAAAATGCTAGATGCCATTGCCCACGTATCTTGCCTTCCTAAGTGAGTCAGCAAATCCACCAAGCAATACGAAAAAGGAAAACACAAAATCTTGCAAAACCCTAATTCATTTAAAACAGCCTCTCCCTCTCACCAACACACCATAGTCTCACCTCTCCCTGATCTTCTTTTATCCTTCAAATTGATTTCTTTCTTCTGACCATCAAAACTACTCCCCATTTCTTCTCATTTATGACTATTGGATTGAAGATTAAAAGGAGATCAGCAAAAAACACAAGGTTTTGATGACAAAAAAAATAAATGGATACTTTAAGTGTCCGAAATTAAGCAATAAAAGAAAAGAGGGAGAGAGGAAGAAGTGATGAACTTATTGGATTCTCCTATTCAAATCAGGTAAACATATTTGACACAATTCAGATCAGTCCCAAGAAACCATTTCAACTTTGAAGGGGTTTGGTTTCAATTCCTTGAAAGAACTCATGGTGAATCCTGTTATTATCATTGTTGCAAATTGTTGCCACCTGACAGGTGTGGTTTCAATTTCTTGATTTGGTTATGTTGATTTCAATGGAGAAGAAGATAAGGGGGGATTTGTCGAAAATAATGCCCAGAGGTTTGAGATGGTGATGCAGCAAGCGAGCACGAAAATGCAACTTATTGTGGATAAAAAAAAATTTACACTCCCATTTGTGCGAGTAAAACTTTCGCAGTCTCTTTAGGATCCTGGATTGAGGTGGCAAGATATGCTGCAATGTTGAAGACATGACTAAATAGTCTGCTAGAGTCCAATTTTGTTAAATTACCAAGTTCAAACTAGCAATAAGAAGTCTCAGGCTTCTAATTGCTCACAGTGGAGTGGTAGAGGGGGCAGAAATTCTAGCTGGCCTGGGAAAACCGGCCTAGTTCCTGCCTGGGAGGCGCGAAAATATATTTTTGCCCCTCCTCCTTAAACACGTTCTGGAGCTGTGTGTTTAAGGAGGAGGGGCAAAAATGTATTTTCGCCCCTCCCAGGCGGGAAACCAGGCTGGTTTCCCAGGCCAGCTAGAATTTCTCAGGGGAGAAATAAGATTTGAGGAATTTTGTCCATATGGATGTGTAACTAGTTTGGACATTGTTAAACATGTGGATGTGTAACTCGTTTGGATTTTGTACTTTAACAGAATTGGACGCTAGTCTATCTTCGACATTGCCACATAAGTTTGCCACCTTACCCACGATCCTAAAGAGGCCAGGAAATCGGGCTCTCTAAATTATTTGAAACACAGTATGTTATTTACCTTCTCTTCAGTGCTTCCATAAATAAACGCCGGATTCATCTTCCATTGTTGAACAAAGCCTGCAAAATAAAAAATAAAAAAAAACTGCATGCTTGAAAAGAAAATGAAACAGTGGTAGATTAGGAAGTTCAATCCAAACTGGAGTCTTTTCGACTGGTAGCATGGGGCGGACCTACTAAGGGACGAGGGGGGCATCAACTTTTAAAATATTTTTAGTATATATATTTTAGTCTTAAAAAATCGATTATATAATGTAGAATACAATAAGTTAATTGTTTATGAAAATATTCATATATGTCTTTGTTGGTGTAGTGGTTGGAGGTTTATCACTTTTAGTAAAAGACCAGAGTTTGATACTCTTCGAGTGCATTTTTTATTTTATTTTCAATGCAATTTTATTAGTAATTGCAAACATTAAAAAATGTTTAGTTTAATAAAATTTATTAACATTAAATAAATGAATTGTTTTTCACAAACGATATTAAACCCTTAACAAAAAAATATTTAAAATTAATATCTAAAATAATAACGATAGAATTCAATGAAAATATATACCATTAGCCAACTCGTATAAAATTTGAGCCTCATATAAACTATTTTTTCTTTGAAATTGTATTATGATTATATTAGATTCGCAAATTTCAATTTTTTTTTAGCTTCACCTAGAACTTATCCTAATTATTTTGTGATTCTCAATTCTAGACAACTAGGCTTTATAGCCACTTTTTTGCCAGGTTTTAAATTTTTTACATTTCTATCCCTTCTATAGATAATGTTTGTGATTGTATTTTAAAGAGAATGGGTAAAGGTGTAAAAATGCTCTAGCCTGGCCAAAAAATGGCTTTAAAGTCTGGCTGCCTAGACAAACTCTTTTGTGATATTAGTTATATATTCTAGTTATTATGCTTGTTTGCTTTTTGCTAAGGTTATCAATAGTGACCTTATTTTGGCTTAAAATTGACTACACTTGGATCCAATTTGATATATGCATTGTATTTTTTATAGTTGAATGTTTTTTATTAGTTACTAGCTTCGGTAAAAAAAAAATTGGCTTTACCATTGATAACTACTATTATCAACTAACAAGTATTTTCCATTTCGCCCCCCTCGATTAAAATCCTGAGTCCGCCCCTGACTGGTAGGACTGAATCTGATGAACTTCCACACCAAAAACGACATTACCTAAATTTTTTATAGCCCATTTTTTGGATAGCCACCTCTATTCCTTAGTCATAATGAAATAAGACTGATTGAGCCTAGCATACTGACACTAATCAGCATTTAAAAAAGTAGTATTCAAAGATTACTGAAATAAACCAGTAATATGCTATTCAAATGTTTGGGCGTAGTATTCAAAGACTATTGAACTAATCCAGTTTTATGCCATTGAGATGTTTGGGCAGTTTTCAAATTCGTGGTACCCTTCAAATGAAACTTAGATCTTTCATGCCGAAGAAAAGGACATTAGACATTCAGTAGATGATGAACTGAAACTGTTTATAGATCTTTCAGGGTCATCATTTGAGAAGCAATCAGAACACATAAAGCAATTTTTTTTCCCTTTGCTGAGCCCATACTCCACCAATCTTTTCCTCTGTTGAATCATAGTCTGCCCTAATGAATGACTGAATCTGTTAGGAAAGCCATAAGATTTTAATTCACAAATTGCACCTTGCAACAAAAGTAGTAAAATCAATCACATAGTTGTTGGTCAAAATGTTAATGCAAATTTAATATTAATACTATTTGGAAAATGCTAGATGCCATTGCCCACGTATCTTGCCTTCCTAAGTGAGTCAGCAAATCCACCAAGCAATACGAAAAAGGAAAACACAAAATCTTGCAAAACCCTAATTCATTTAAAACAGCCTCTCCCTCTCACCAACACACCATAGTCTCACCTCTCCCTGATCTTCTTTTATCCTTCAAATTGATTTCTTTCTTCTGACCATCAAAACTACTCCCCATTTCTTCTCATTTATGACTAATGGATTGAAGATTCAAAGGAGATCGGCAAAAAACACAAGGTTTTGATGACCAAAAAAATAAATGGATACTTTAAGTGTCCGAGATTACAATAATTCTTGTATAGGTGGTGGCTACATAGAGAATTTTGTTTGTAACCTCAACACATTACATGGATTTAAACTTCAACAGTGTGTAGGAAAGATCTATAATTACACCAAAACACAACTTTCACAAATACTTTGAAGTAGAAATAGAAAAAAATAATAATAATAATAATCAGGATGTTAGAAGAAAAATCAAAGAAAGCACCAATTCAATTATGATAATTTAAAATACGAGACCAGTAAAGGTAGTTCTTGATTAAAATACTTACAACAAATTGAAGCCCAGATAATTCATTTCTCCAAAACTCAGTTTGTTGTGCCACACGATACAAATTCGGTCAATTAATTGTTGTCAGTCTTCCAGAAAGGCAAACGCGGAAATTGTGAACGCAGAGACTCCATAAAAATCATTGACATTGGTTCTCCACCAGCTGTTCCAATGTCGGAAACATCTTTCCAGAATTTGATAATATGGAGAGACTCTTCCTCTGTGGATCTCTGCAAAATAATTTTTGATGCATATCCCTTCTCTCTCAGTATACCACATATCTCATCAGGATTATTTGCAGTTAATGTGACCATATACAACCACCCTCTCCCTGACAACAACTTCTCTGCAACGCCTAAAATTCGATCAATAACTCTACGCCCATTCTCGCCACCTGCCCAAGAACAAGTGATTCCATCACAACCCACTTCCTCCTCCGGTGTTGGCACATAAGGTGGATTCACAACCATAACATCAACCATTCCTTGTAATCGCCTCTCCAAACCCGAAACAATGTTGTCTTGTAAAAGCTCGACACGATTGTGAACCCCATGAGCTTGCAAGGTTTCAAATGTGGTTGTGACTGCATGTGGATTGATATCAGTTGCAAAATAGTGAACCCCATTTAGCTTCTGACCTCCTAACATGAGAACTAGTGATGTAATCACATACCCACTACCACATCCAACTTCCAAACAAATTTTGGGGTTGTGTTGTAACAAGTTTGTTCTATCGGCTAGAAGAGCATCCACCAGTGCAAATGAATCATCACATGGTGAGTAAACCTCTGGATGGGTCTTTGTATGGCGGATTTCAGCACATGTTTTCATGGAAGGCTGCATAGCTTTCTTTCTCTTTCAATTTTCCCTCTTGATCGAGATTTTGATAACTATCCTCAGAACACGAACTCTAATTATCAATTGAATCTCTATTGACTTCTTTCCACTCACCAATGAAAAACCAACCAGTATCTGAAAAAATTCAAGAGATAACAAAGAAAATCTCAGTAGCAAGCAATATGGTTCAAACCCTTTCACTTCATCAGCCATAAAAGAATACCCAAACCTTTAGGATTACAATCCATTGACGCTATAATTCTAAAACCAAATCGATAAGACAATCGAATCAAGGAAGGAAAGTGAGGATTGGAGTAGCGTACCGTACCGTCTGGACTTGACGACTTGTAAGGAAAGAAGAGACACACTAACGAACGAACACACTCCTTGCTTGCTTCAGAAGAACAACAAAGAGAAGACGTTGCTGCGAGCAGGGTTATCAATGGCTTGAAGACGGGAGTTTGGAGAAATGAAATGATCGACAGAGGGAAACAGCAAATGGCCTTTTGCACTTGGCAACGACTACTCCACACCACCGAAATTACTGTCTCACACCATTTAACTCTTCCACACCACCGAAATTATCTCTCACACCACCACTCTTTCCCACACCACCTATATAAATATAGAAACTCATTTTTTCCCTCCCCAATCAAATCGAAACGCAAGTCTCCCCTCTCCCCACATTCAAATCTCTTGCAAACACAAAACCAATTCTCGAAAATCTCTCAAAATCAAAACCCCTAAAAATCGAACCCCAAATTGCAACCTCCCCAAAATGCAACCTCTCAAAAATGCAATCTCTCAAATGCAAAACGCAACCTCTCCCCACATTCCAATTTTTATTTTATTTTTCTGTTCACCTAGAACAATGCAAGATTTTTTAAAAATTTCGCATTGTACCAAGCGAGGTTTTTGAAAAATCTCGCCTAGACTTCTGGGAACTTAAAAAAAAAAAACCACATTGGGCCAGACGAACAGTAAAAAAATTGGGACTATTTGCCTGGACCAATGCGAGTTTTTAAAAAAATCTCGCATTGGTCAACGTGAATAGAGTCTTTTTCTGCAACTTCAGTTTCTGACATTATTTTTTTAAGTATTTGAGATTTGCAATTTTTTCTGAAGTTTAGTCGCATGAAACATAAACTTGAACCATACAAGTCTTCTGAACTAATCCTTTTGTGATTTCGCATTGTTGCATTAAACATAAACAAAACTCTAACTAAATAGAGTCAAATTTCATATAATATATTAACAAAAGCTCGAACCATACAAGACTTCCATAAATACAAAAAATGGTGACTTTTCTAACAAAAGAATGGCTCCTATGTCACAAAAAATTTAAAATTACCATTTACATTTTTTCATCACAATATTTGTTAGCAAAAAATAATATATGCATCAATCCAATATGACTACGGCCTCGTTTGACTTGTTGACATTCTTATGATTCTTCTCATTGAATTTTTTCATCATTGTTGCCCAAATCCCAAGCTGGGCATCAAAACTACTCTTCAATGAGATTCCTTTAGAAAATATGCGACACGGTCAAGTTGGTACTATCGGAGGCAATGGTGGTTTGGGTTGCATATGAAGGAGGACATAGTGACTACTCTGTGCAAGGTGTGCCATGAAACAAAATTGTCTTTTGTCAAACTGTGGTGCCGGGTAAAGATATGAAAAAAAATTGTGCGTTGGTTCCCATTTAAAACAAAAACACACTGGTAATGGTTCGCTGCGAGTTCTAACATATCGGGGTCCATAAACCAATTTTTGTTGTCTTTCTGCACCTCGCCTTCTGGAATTAGCAAAACACCCTTAACAACCTTGACCCCTGACTCATGCCACATGCCAACCCACAACTGTTCATTACTTTCAAGCTCCATCAGTAAATCTTTCAGTACCTGTTTCCAACCACTTTCGTAGTCGTAATGCAGGAATTTGGCTATGCATTTAAATCCAAAATTTCCATCGCCTTGAGCATTCTCAAGGTTGTCAATATAATCACGTATCCAAAACGGAATTTGGCTCATCAATCTAGTATTAAGAATCTTTGGCTTCTCCTTTTTGTTTGACAACTTCTTACTTTTGCTTTTTAGTTCCTCTTAAGTCATGGCATATTTATGGCCCGATGGTTTTTTTTTTTTGACTTCTCGTGCTTAGACAACTTATTCTTTTTAGGTCCCCCCTTGCCAGCCATAAGTGTTAATGGTTCAATCATTACAGTTGAACCCGGACAACTCAACTCTAGAAGTTTCCTCTTCATCACCAACTTCTGATCATGAGTTGAATCATTAAACTTATTCATAAGGGCGTCGACCACTGGGTCTTTAATCACATCCTCACGTTCACAAATAGGTGTTGTACCAAGTTGAAGCCAATACTTCTTTATGGTGCATACTGAAATTTTTTCAGTGGGAGTTAGATAACCTGTTAGTTGATGAGCACAAAGTAATCCATGAGTGGTTTGAAGCACACATCCACACTTGACAAGGTCATTGCCCACATTTTCACACTTCCGAATTTCTAAATTGATCAAATCAATAGTTTTGCACGCCACCGACCCATGCAGTTTGCAAAATAAACTGAACATATGTTCAATCTTCACCTTTGTCAGACTTTGTTGAAATGACGATTATATCTCTACTAGTTGGATTACGATCATATCATTCATCTTTGTCCATGCATTCAGGAATGTACCTTGTGAATTTTTCAACGAGTGGTTCAACTTCCAATGTAACACCCTTACTTTTCAAATAACAATAAATAATTTATGTTTCTAAAATTCAATTGAAATTGTGTTTCAAAATCTTCTTTTGTTTGACAACTAGTATTTTTCGAAATTCAGTTAACTTTCTTACCTTCTGAATCTCGGGACGAGATTCCATTTAACGTGTGTATAATGTAACACCCCTAAATTTCATAAAGATAATTTATTTTATTTTTAATTAAATAAAATATGGTTATATTTAATTGAATGTGAATTTCGAAATTAGGGTTTTATTAGTGAGTTAGAGGACGGGTGTTCTCAAAATTTTAGTGGGGGCGAATAGCTACTCACCCTATAAAGAGAAAACCCTCTTTTCTTTTCTTTCTCCTTCCTTCTTATTTTTTCCTTTTCCTTCCCTTGTGTTTTCTTCTCAATGACGGCTGAATCTAGAGATCGAGATCTGCACAGAAGGTGGTAATGGTGGTGGAATGGGGATTGGATGTGATGAATTGCAATACACCGAGCGGCGCAACTAGGTTTTTAGACGCGGAAGTGACCAAGCGGTGGCAGTGAATACCAATCACCAAGGACTGGACTTTTAACCTCTCTCTCGCTTTCGCTCAACTCAACCTGTTGTGAACCCAACGCCACTTTGGAAAGATTCCCAGTCTCCACTTCCCATCACAACTGCACATGCCACTTTTCCACTGTTAAAGCTTTTGCAGATGCAACGGAGCATAAGTGGCATGAGTGATGATCAAGATTCAGTAGGAAATAAAATGAAGAATCAAGAAAACCATAAAACCCATTTCAGCAGAGATGTAGCATATGGTGTTGATCTGTGGAAGGATGGACTTATTTGTGCTTTTGAATTCGTTCGAGGTCATAGGAGGCCAACTTGTCTAAAATCTGGTTCGAAAATCCATGTTATGCAACAAATAGATGGAAAGGATACAAAACAGCAAGTGCTTAGATGTGGATTAGCTGGTACTCTTGATCAGAATTTACATTCGTTGGACTCTGCATCTCTAATTGATAATGGAGTCAATGAAATTATTTCTTCAGATGATCAGAAGGGCAGCCAGAACTATCACACAGACCACTGTCATACCATGGACAGGGTTGCAGGAAGTTACTGGATCCTCTATGCGGATTCAATTCAAGACTTCGAGGGCGTGTTCAAGATGATGGAGGAGAGAAGGACCTATCTTTCTCATTCTCTGTTGTACGTGGCGTGTGCTTTGTACATGGAAGCGAAATTGAAGTTGGTTGATAATTCTCACAGAAAAAGGCCCCAATGATTTCCCTCAACAGCAGTTCGATGCTGTAGATAGGAATTCCCTAGATTCAACTAACTTACTGCAGTTGCCTCATCAACTGGGAGGGTTAACTTCATTAAATGGTCAAAGCCAAGGTCAAGTTGCACCTCCAATGCCACAATTTCTTCGATCTCAGTAGGCAAAATTGAAGCTGAACATTGTGACTTACACTGCCCTAATTGATGGAATGGCTCTAGATTCATTGGTGTGCTGGACATGAGTTCTAGCTACTTCGACGGGTGCACTATACTTTAGAAAGTCTACAGGGAGTATTGACGTTTTCAACACCTGACCCTGCAATCACTAGATTTGGTTCAGCTGGAATGCTTAGGCGAATGAATTGGTATGAAGGACGATGGACTGAAGAATGGAAGGTACCTCGCAGTCAAATTTAAGTTTATGATTATTGTGGACAATTTGGAATCTTCAATAAATTCTCTTATCCTATTTGCAATTGCTTGAAAGGGTTTGAACCCAAGTACATAGAGGAGTGGAGAAAAGGGATTTGTAGCGGAGGATGTATTAGAAGAACTGAAATTCAATGTGTGGGAAACAACAATGGTTTACATCGGGTTCTTGGAGATAGGTTTTCACTTTTAAAAGCGATGAAACTTCCAGATTATGCAAATATGTTGAATGCCAACAGCGTGAAGGATTGCTACTTGTGGAGCTGTATTTCAGATGGAATTAGTGAGTTTTCTTCATTCTTTCTCTTTTACTGTGAGTTTTCTTCATTCTTTCTCTTTTATTGTGAGTTTTCTTATTCCCTGATTCTTGCAAAACCCTTGTTTCTTTACTGTTGAATCTTATATTTGCTGCTATGTTTATTAAATAGCTCTGAATGTGCGATTGAAAGTTTTGTGTTATTTGGTGTATATGTATATTGCTTGTATGAAAATGACGGGTTTCATTTCAGGTAATTCAATTGTGAGATTTTAGGCATGTTTGAGAATGAGGTTGCCTTATTTGTGGTGTTTTATGCTGCAAATGCTTGATCTCCAATATTTTTGATCTGTTTGATGTGTGAGATTTTCCTAGCTTGCTGGGTTCATGTTTGGGGTCACCCATGTTTACCATTTTATTGATTGGGTATGATTTTGTTTGGTTGGTGTTTGAATGGTTGATGAATATTAATGCATTGTGATAAATTTGGAGATTTTTATGCATATTGACTTGTTTATGCAATATGAAGATTTTGGATATTTGAAACAAGGAGTGGCTTGACTGTCATATTGTTACATAGCATGATTAATGAATATGCTATGTTTTCCCCAAAAATGTGGGTGAATAGATTGTGAATCAATTCATGTATGACAAAATGTCATTGTGGAAGAATTCTGAATTATGGAAAATAAATGATATTGGTAAACCTGGATTTCTGAAAATATAAAACACTTGGGCTTGTATCACTTAGAACTACCACATCTCTTTTGTTTATTATTTCCCCTCTCTTACTAGAGAAACTAAATGACCAGTGGGTCATCTTGCGGAGTTGGGGCACCCATTTCTTACTAGAGAAACTAAAATAACCTTCGGGTTAGTCTTGCGGAAATGTGGTGAGTTTGTATGCCTAAAATAGGCTTTGATATTTATCCGTCAAAAATGTGACGTGAGTTTATGCGCATTGATAGCCCAAGGGTGTCTTTTGGTACTCATATAGTTAGGGGTATCCGCGATGCATGCCTGTATGTGATGTCCCCATTTAGGCATGGACGACGGAGTAGTCCTCCTTTATATGAGAGAGGCATACGGGCATGTATGTTCGGCACGGAGGTGGTGCGAATGTGGTATCGTCTAAGTGATCAATCCGTTAAAAGATGAACCTAATTCAAATAAAAAGAATAAATTACGTTGCATTGTTTCTAATCCTTTTTATGCAGGATGGCAAGTCCACTAATATTTCTGCAGGTTCGACTTGCCATAGTCAACTCCTATAGGGTAAGTACATGTAAATGCATATTTACATATTAGGATGATGATATGATTGCCTCGTTGAGGAACTAAATTCTTTGGACTGTGTTTTCTTGCATCACACCTTTGCCTTGTTGAGGAACTACCTATTTGTGTGATGGTTTGTTGTTTGTGTTTAGCTTGATGTTTATCACGTGCGATTTTATTGATTTTTAGGATGAAGATTTCTCACACCAGCTTTATTGCTGACCCAAGTGAGCTTTTGCTTCTTGGGTACATTCCTTTGGGAATGTAGCCGATTAGCTTTTTAGGTTTAGAGACTTTTGAGCAGCATTACGGGAGTTCTGCTAGTGGGACTAGCGACGTCGGAATTTCCTGGTTAGAGTTTAGTTATAATTTTTAGTTGGTTCATATATTTCTACACTTTATTTGTCTTTGCTGCTAAATGTTTCTGTTGTTCTTGAATTTCGCGTCCCGAGTTTTGGGGGAAACGGATAATCCTACGTGGATTTTAGGATTTCGTTTTCTCGAAAATCGGGGCGTGACATCCAGTGTGCCCCTTCAACTCGACTGGTTGTTCGTTGGCCAAAATGCATAAATGTATTGGTCCATGCACTGATAAAGTATTCCTTCTGGGGATACCAAACTGTCCTGACATATTCCAAACACTTCGGGGATGATGCCCATCTTCTATCAAAGTCAATTGTGGCATTGTTCCATTTCTCCTCTGTACTTGATATATACAAACTTGAAAAATAATCTATAAACTTGGCCCACCCGTCATTATCCTCAAAGTGGTTTTTGCAGTTTTTCTCAACATTTGTGTTTAGGTGCCATGTGCACAATAATCTCATTGTCTTGGAAAAAACTCGATCATTAGCCTTGATCAAACTCAATTCTCTATCAGTCACAAACATGTTTGGCAAGTTGTCTAGCTCAAAAATTCCTACAAGTTTTTTCAATGCCCAAGCATATGCACTACAAGAAAATGGGAATTTAGCGGTGGGTATTCAGCAACGGTTCGCAAAAACCGCCATTAAATGCTTTATTTAACAACGTTTCGTTGACCGTAACCAAATAATATTGGTTAACGACGGTTATGGTTAATTGCGGCTGTGCTAATCGACGCCATATGTTTGGTTCAAATTCGGCGTGGTAGAAAAACGTGCAAATGGGGTGCAATTAACAAATCTTGATTGTGTTTTAGATCTTAATACCATCTAATGGATGAGGTTTCAACCACAAACCTAACTAATTTATTTTAACTTTCTAATTTAGTTTAAATTCATATTCTTTCTTTTTAACTTTTATTTAACCTAGCTAGAATATTATTTGGAAGAATAAACGAAAGAGGAATAAGGAGGAAGAATAAGTGAAATCATCAACAGGTAAATCGATTTGAGTCCTGAAACCACTATAGCTTATTTCTATGTTCACTGTTCGTTTTTTTTTTTTTTTTGCAACTGTTACAACTCTTTCATTATAATCTCTAGAGTTTCAAAACGTCATGAAAGTCTAATACATTTTGTATCTCCTTGTTAGATAGATTTATGAAACTCTTTCAGTCTAATACATTCTGTATCTCCTTGTTTTGAAACGTCATGAAACTCTTTCATTCTAATCTCTAGAGTTTCAAAAAGGTCAGCTTTCTTGATCAACTCATATTAGATAGATGTGTTTAGATAGATGAAAAATACTGAGTGTTGGTGTCAAACCGAATTTGGGTGGAGAGTTAAGATGTTGGTTGAAGATAAAGATGAGATGTGGAAGGTTGCTCAAGTTCAGGCTGAAGTTTTTCATGACCCAATGGTCTTATTCAACTATTCTTCCAATACTTCAAGGTTCTTGATCTTTCATTTGATACTTATGCTTTTGTTGTTTGAATTTTGATATGAACTTATTTTTCAATCTTTGCGAGTGTTTTAGACAAGAATTTTATAATGGTTTATATATAAGTTTCATAACTTTCTTCTAGTTAGTTATTATTATTGTTTTCAAGATTTTAAACCAAGTCGTTGGTGTAAACTGTAAAGTGTGATCTGCATGATACAGGCTGAAGTGTTTTTCGATCTTGTTTACAAGCTTAGAAACTCACCACCAAACAGGTATAATTTTTGTTCACCTTTTATTGTGTTCATAATGGAAAACAATTGTGAATTCTATATTAGCAAGAAGGTTAGAAGAAATTATTGAAAAAAAAATTGTAGGTTACAAGACAATCATAGGATACTAGGAGTAGTCATATCGGCAGATGAAAAATACTCTTGAATTTGATCATATGCATCCCTTTTCAGTTCAGATTCGAATAAAATCTTAATTGTTGAAATTCAGCTTACTCTAAAGGGCATTGTTAGGTTTGCTTGTTTGGTTGCGGAGCCTAACAGAAGCTTCAAATTCAAGTCCTGTTTCAGAAAAAAAGACTTGTTGGGGTTGTTGACATCACGGTCTTGAGAAATAAAGAGGTTCTCAGTCATCTTGGAGGTACAGATGAATACCTTTACATCTCTGGAATAGCAGTCTTAGAAAAATTCAGGTAACAAAACATATCTTCCAAGAACTGCCACAAATTTGTTGCGAAACACCTAAGATAAAATGCCCCATATTGGCAGAAACCATATTCGGATTAGAATGAAAAAAATTTAGTTTAAACTACTGAATGTTGGTGTCAAACCCGTCTTTATTCATTGTTGAAACAGGGCTTGCAAACTCTGTTTTGTTTGCTGCTGAAACCGATTGTGCAGACTCCGCTTTAATCATTGCTGAAACACTGCACTCTGCTTTGTTCACTGCTGAAACAGAGCTTGCAAGCTCTGTTTTTGGAGTCTCTTTCAACTGCTATAGCGTTGTTGGAGTCGCTGAATTAGGGGTCTTGATTAGCTGCTGCTCGTCTTCCTGATCAACACCCAACAAAACTCGCTCTCCTATTTGGATCCCTGACTCGGGTGGATAAAAATGGGTATCTAAACCATTTGTTTACACAACACTATATATGCCTCAAAAAATTTTTAACACTCTATCTAAATGAAGGAAAAAATTAAATAAAAATGAAAAAATATATATATAGAGCAATTGATCAACTAACTAATTTATTTTAACTTTCTAATTTATTGTAACTTTCTAATTTATTTTCACTTCCTATTCTTTTTTTTTTCACGTAATATTCAATTAACTTGATTATTTAACTTAGACTAGTATTTCGAGGAAGAAACGAAGGAGGAAGAAGAAGTGACTGTTGGTGGTCTCTCGTGCTCGTTTGATTTGTCCATCATCTTAGTTCTTCCATATTCCTCACGGTATGTCTAACTTTTGTATCTTTCTCATAAGCATGTTATCATGTATTTAGTAATAAACAAAACAACATGTTTTAGATTTATTACTGGCATGTTTGCAAACAAAACAACATGTTTTAGATTTCTTATTGACATATTTTAGATTTCTTACTGGCAATAAACAAAACAACATGTTTACAAACAACATGTTTGCAATAAACAAAACATCATGTTTTAACAATATGAACATAGTCATTCTCAAATTATTATTGTTTGATTAGTAGGATTGAATTTATTAGTTGTTTTGTTTTGATTGAATTCAAATATTTTGAAATGGACAAAACTTGGATTTCGATGCTGAGGAATACACTTGAATATGCGGAAGGATTGAATCAGTTTCTGGATTTTGCATTTGCAAACAAGTCATCTGATAATAGAATAAAGTGTCATTGTCCTCGTTGTGCTTTTAGAAAATGGGAGACTAGAGAAGTGGTGTATGATCACTTGATTTGTAGACAATTTCCGAAAGAGTACACTGTTTGGTTACAATATGAGGAGTTGGGTACAAGTCAAAGTTCTACTGTCATGCATGTAGTGCAAGATAGTCAGCCTATTCAAGATCCAATGCAAGACATGATCCATGATGCTTTTGCATTTTCCAGGCACTATGCCCATGAAGAATCTTCCACATCACATGGACCACATGAAAGGGATGGAAGGATGGGGGGTATAAGCAGTGGGTTGAATGATGAAGTTAAACAGTTTTTTGAGTTGCTAGAAGATGGAGGGCAAGAACTATATGAAGGGTGTTCAAAGTATTCAAAATTATCTTTTTTGGTTAAACTGTATCACATTAAGTGTATTTGTGGGATGAGTGACAAAGCAATGTCGATGATAGTAGAATTGAAATTCTTGGCCCATAGTAGAACCGTCGCAGCATATTATAAAACGTCAATTCTTGCCCCATATTTAGCGACTGGTTTACCAGCGGTTACTACTAACCGTTGCTAAATAACATACAATGACGGTTATGCCAGCGGTTGCAAAAAACCGAATGATCTTGTGACACCTTTATTAGCAGTGGTTGGCCAACCGTCGCTGCATTATGTAGCGACGATTTTAACCGTTGCTAAACACTTTTGAAAACCGTCGCTAAACACCTGTTTCTTGTAGTGATGGTTCTTCTTTCTCAGAACACATAAAACAAAATGCAACATTGAAGGTCTTTTTTATCAATGTCACACCAACAATCTCAAACAACGACATCTTATAACGATTCGTTTTACATGTGCAATCCATAAGCATCACTTGTGGAAAACACATTGCTAACTGAATAGATTTAGGATGCGCCCAAAAAAGGTTGATGACTCTATTCCCCTCATCAACAGTGTGTCACTCTATGTAATTGTGCTCCCTCCACAAGTATAGAGTATGTTTTTTTTTAAGGCAAGCTTGTCGCTAGTGGGTATAAAACCCAAGACGTGGGGATTAAACCACCACAGCCTTAACCATCCAACTAGGCTACCATTGGCAGTGTAAAGTATGTTGCAATGTCGTCCTGCCTCTTTGTTGGACTATCTTTATCTGACAAATTAGATTGTAAATATTTTTCAAAATCGAGATATAATTCGGATACATCTCTTTCAACCGAGACAAGATGTGGCAAGAGTTCACACCCGACTTCGCCATATTTTGCACATATATCATCTCCTCTTCATTCAATTTACCAGCAAATGAAAGACCAACAAGTGAGGTTGATCGAGGATGGTCGTGGGTTCCACATGTCACTTGCGACATCCAATTGTCACTCTCTAGTGGGATCCCTCTCAACTGAAATATGCAGCCACACTTCTTTGTACTGCTTGATTGAACATAATTATTTAACCTTTTGTCGGGCTTCCCTCCCTTTTCACAACAAAAAATGATCTTTCCCTTTCGTATTTGATTAACAGGTTTCGATTTAGTGATAATAACAACTATATTATTATCCCTACCGATACCTTGGACCCAAGCTATCAACGTAAACCTTGATGCAAATACCTAAATAAATTAAGAACTTGTTAACAACAACATATTTATAACAATGGAAACTGATGAAAACGAAAACACACAAACTATCTTACTTCGTTCGTGGCAAATAAGTAATCATCATTCACTACCAGTGTCATTGATCTTTCTTCATTATTAATGTCACCAATTCCATCATCGAGTAACTTGCCATCAACATTATCATAATTATTCTGCATAATGATTCATTTTATAATTAGTTTCATATATTAAATAAAATTTTATTTTACTTGACAACAAAATGGCGGTTACCTCTAAATGATTTGTCTTTTGGTTCTCAACATCGTTAAAAGGCATGTTACATCCATTAGAAATGTCTATGCACGAATGCATCATACAATTATCTTGAAAAAAATTAGATGCAAATTAGATGAAATTTTTTATGCAAATTAACTCTATTGAAATGGATTGTTCTTGCTCCTTAAATTGATCAACTTCTTCACCCTTATGTTCACCCTTAAAATCTTCATTTTTACCATCATCAACTTCACTAAACCCTTTCATTTCCATCTAATAAAATCAAGATAAGTTCTTCCAAAGCAAATGTAGTGGGATGCGATGAAGAGATAGAGGAATGCAACCGAAGAGGGAGAGATAGGGGATAGGACGAGGACGAGGAGACCAAGGATTTTTGCAATTTCCCTTTGCGATTTTGGGATTTTTCCGATGATGAAGAGATGGGGAAGAGGATGAGGACGGGGGGGGGGGGTTGCGAGGAAGTGGAGCTTGCTCACCGATTTTCAAATGACACGCAACAATGAGTGCGAGAAATCGAGGGAAAGGAGTTTGCTTTTGCTTTTTTCACTTTTTTGTGTTTTTTTCGTGTTGAGATTGAGTTTTTTTTTGTTAGGTTTTGCATATTTATTGGTGGTGTGAGCAAGTAAGAAAAGAAATTCAATGGTGGTGTGAGACAACATTTTTGGTGGTGTGGAGTAGTCATTGCCTTTGCATTTGCCACCCCACACAGCCCCACCCTAATTTTTTTCTCCAAAATTATCCATAATTGCCCTCCATAATCTATATATATACATCCATTGTTCACCCATGAACAATGATTTGAAGTTGTGTCATCTTTTATTTTCAATTATATCCTCCTAATATTATTTGAGAGTTGCCCAAATTCATTCAAGTTAACTAACTAAAATTGGTGTATGACATAAAGTACACGGAAACTATATTTTATCAAGTGCCAAATACTTGTCGTATATTTGTGTTCTAATTTTGACTTAGTATCTTAGAAGACCAATTTGTGACTAAAAATGGACTACAGTCGGTTGTGTAAAACATACATTCAGAAAAAGGGGTTTTTAGTTTGGCCCTCATTAGTTTATGTTAAATAGTGTTTGACCCTTATTTTTAATTGTAATTGTCTTACCCTCATTTTTTAACAGTTTAGGTCAATGATTTTGACTGATCAGGATTTATTTGTTGACTAAAATAACTTCACTTGTAAATGCATGTGCTAGCTCCACAAAACCTATAGAACTTAGACATTTTATATTGATCTCTAGGCACTCCTATGGTTGGCACATTAGAGGAGGGAAAAAAAACTAAATTCAACTCATCATCTTCTCCGTCTATGTTCCTCCTCCAACTCCTTTGCGAAACATTATCATCCTCGACCCAACCCAACCCAACCCCTCTCATCAGCTTGCCAGCATAAAGCACCATTCAAATTCTTATCAAAAAATGATGCAAAAGATTATCGAGTTAGTTACCATTTTCATCTTTTGTATCAACATCAAGCTGCAATTCAAGCAAGTAGTTGTAGAGCCGAGTCTACCCCTCCCTTGCAACAAAGTGAAGGGCACTGTGTTTATTGACATCCTTCACGTCTGCGACTGTTTTCGCCAATCCCTTCCCATCATCAAGCTCACAACTAGCTCTAAACTCCACATAAAAAGCCTAATAAATTGAGAGAATTCAAACAAAAAGAGCCCAAGTTGGGAACTTAGGGTGTGTTTGGTTGCATGGAATCCTATGCCATGGGAATCCATAAGGGGACCCCTACATTTTAGGCTAAATTGATATATGACTCCACATCTACCATTTGACCACCATTTGATTTTGTGATCAATAGTGGGAATGGAAGTCCCATGAACATGGGAATCCCACTCCTTGATCCCCCAAGGCAGGTGATTCTCATGTTCATGGGACTTCCGTTCCCACCATTAATCACAAAACCAAATGGTGGATGTGGAGTGATACATCAATTTAGCCTAAAATGTAGGGGTCCCCTCATGAATTTTCATGGCATAGAATTCCATGCAACCAAACACACCCTTACTTTTGAGATATCAAGATTTCCATTGAGACAACGTTGAGAAATTGCTAGACTTTATCTTATTAAAAAAATCAAGAGGAAACATGAGAGGCTGTGAGTTGGTCAACAATGGAAGTAAAGAGGGAAAATGTGAGATATTTGAGGGTTTATCTCCACCACAGTCGTATCCGCCCCTTCCTCCCTCCTTCGCCATCTCTCGCAGTGATCACTTTCAACTTCATCGGCTTTGTTAAAGCAAATGTGTGAACAGTGGGTCAATTGAGAGGAGGGTACAGTCGTAATTTGTGACTTGCGAGGAGGGTCAAATTGGTGTGGACAATTAATTTAACTCCAATTAATTAGTCGATTGAGATTTGTTTGATCCAATAGTTGGGATTTAAACTCTTAACCTTTATATCTCACTCTCAAATCAGCCACAATAAGATGTCATGAGTTTGAACCTAAGTCATTTTTTTTTAATTGTAGATAGTGGTTAGTTATGTATGGAATAAGTTTAATCGAATGAGTACATAATACTAAGGGTGATTAAGAATATAATATATATTACAATTTAAAATGGTGTTTTACTATTTATTGCTTACTGGGACAAAGTCAATCATAAGAATTTAAGATAAAAGATGGCTAAGATTGAAAATTCGAAAATTTGTTAAGGGTTGAGATTCAATTCCTATAATGACATTTTTGTAAACATAAAACATATATAATTAAGGGTAAAGAAATTGATAAAATTGTGAAAAAAGTTGATGAAATATACATGTAGTGAAGAGAGAAAATATTATGTTTTCTTTTTCTTAAAATGAAAATTATCAAAACTGTGTATGTAGTTGTCAGATTTTTGTAAATTTGGTATCGTTAAAATGCATTTTTGAATACATTTCCAACAAAACCAATGATCAATACAAGTGCTAAAATTTTTTAAATATATATTTTATTATTAAAAATGTCTAATGCATTTCACGTCGTTAGTATTTTTCAATATTTTCATAGGAATGAAAAAAAAAGGTTTCTCAATGCATATTCAAACAAATAACTCAAATTCTAACAAATACTCGCATAACTAATAATTTTCAATATTAAAACAGGAAAAAAAATTGAGACGAACATTTTAATGCACATTTAAGCAAAAACTCTGAACTTCATGTTTTAGCGAATTCAAAGTTTAGTGGAGATAGCGGCGTTTAAATTTTTTCCCCAACTGATTCAAATTTTGAGTAAGTCTAACCCTAAAGTTTTTAATATGTATTTTTTCCTTAAAATAAGTTTGCATGTCAAAACTGATTAAGGGTAAAAGTAAGGATGGTGGCGAGGGTATTCAGAACATAATATTTAGCACAAAAAAATTATGTAGTTTGCGGGAGTGCCAACGACACGGATATTATATTAGTTATTATATAATATGAAAGGGTGTTAATGGAAAAAATAACAAAATTATGTTTGTATCTGGAAGTTCTTTAGGCACATTAAATATAGTTACTAAAACTAGGTATTATGGATCTTGATTATATGGAATACCAAGTTTGGAGGGGATATAGATTATCTAGTCTTTAGAGCATCTCCAATTGTAAAAGTTAAAATGTGGGATCAACCATGTTTCATTTTAACCAAAAGCTAAATTTAGTGATCCTCTATTTCTTTATCACTCCAACCACATCCTCTATTTTAACATTTTTATCATTATTTAAATATATCTTCCAGTTTTTTTATATCAATTTAATTTCAAATATATTATTATACTCTTATTAATTTTATCTTAATATAATTATACTATTATTAAATATATACTATTATTAATTTCAACTTAAATATTTGAATTTTATTTCAGATTTAGATATTATTAATATTATTAAATATATACTCAATTATCGATTCGGTTTCATTTTGTTTTGATTTTTGGGGGATGGTATGGTTGCCCCTAAATTTAGGAGAAATTTGAAAATTAAGTTAAAATGTGGAATGTTTTATGGAATTTATTGGAGTATGCATTTTCTCACATGAGCCTGTTATTTTATGGGATTCATTGGAGTTGTTCTATAAGGACTAATGCTAAATAAATAATCTTTAGTTTAGAATAATAGCAAGCAGTAAGATAGAAGCATGGGGACAAGAAAGCAAGCCAAACACAAACACCAATATAACGAAATTCACTTAAATTGAAGTTAGATTGGCTTCGATTGGTTACTTTCTCTGTAGAAGGGCGCACACGCCACAAAGCTTCTCTTACAAATCATCTTCTATCCTATGATTCATCAATTTCATGCTTAATTTGCATCATTTAATTTTCCGCAAGTTATAAGTTAAAAGGTTGAGTCCACTATGCCTACCAATTTTTTGTTGACTTGTAACTATATTATTGCATTGATAATTCGTAAATTATCACATCTCAGAACAGTTAAGACAATATTACAACATTTTATAAGTGGTTTGAATAAGTAATAATTTTGGTTCGGTTTTTAACATCGAAAACCTGAAAATCGAACTGAAGTAATTGATTTCTAACTCTTACAAACCACAACACACCTCCCCATCTTACAATAAGAACATTTTGCAAATAG